>JAQFYP010000981.1:0-18032 GCA_034694865.1 Bilobella braunerae | reverse complement strand
CTAGGGCCTCTTACCAAAGAAGCTCAACCAAGTTACTTATGCCTCTCCTTCATGTCCCCCCGCGCTAGCTTCTGGCCTCTCCTTCACGTACTTTACGATTAAGACGGATGAACCTGTTTTATTTATGGCTTATGAGAGTGAGTGTGTTCTCGTTGCGCATTTTAAAGCACAACCTAAATCAACACTTGAATGAAAAACGCTCCTTTAGCTATGCATCTACTATCTATTGCTATTAACTACCTATTTAAATAGTACAAACTTAATTGATTTTAATTACTTTTACTTTAACGCAATATCAAACATTGTAGTTGAAGATTTGAAGAGATTACGCTAATTAAAAGAAAACGAATTTCTTGCTATTTTAATGAACCTATCCTGGGAAGCCGTTGTTGTTTTCATCATCAAATCACCTCTTGAAATCAAAATGCCCTTTCAAAGTCAAACCTCACTTTTGTACAAAACAAAAAGTTTTCGATGCTGTCATAGAACGGGCATATTTGGCTGGTAACAAAATATAACTCCATGTATACAGAGTCGGGAATGAGTCGATAATAAATTTCCGTTTGTGTCGATTATCGATTTTATCGCGTATAGAATGCTACAACTAATATAAATCACTCGACGAGTTAAATTAGTATTTGTTTGTCCTAAAATAATTATATTACTTGAGTTTTTTGCAGTTAGTTTAGTAAAAAGGAAATATAAAGGGGTTTGTTTAGTTGTTATACTAAAGTACTGATACATGAACATGTTTCTAAAGGAGGAACAAATATAAATATAAAATCTTGAAACCGACAAAAAATGCAAGAATTTTTTTTTCTTCAAAATTTCTACTGTCGATTGTAACATTGTATTAAAATGCTTTCGAATTCGATGGTAGCATATCGATTAGATTGCATAGTATTAATATGTGGCTTAAATACATTAGACTTTCTGAAATATATTTTATTGATTTAGTTTTTGAGAATTTTTGTAGAGTTTTCATACGCCAAACAAAGTACAACGTAGCACCAAGTGATTTTACGTCGGAACTAAACCCTAACCTGACTATAAACACTAAGGGTTTAAGTAATAATGTCAACATTATAAATGTCTTCAATACAAATAATTGCGATGTCGATATTTCGGCTATGAATTTATTTTGTCGATATTTTAACCATCGACATTATTTTTTCGATATTTTCACCATCGACATTATTTTGTCAATATTTTCACCATCGACATTATTTTGTCGATATTTTCACCATCGACATTATTTTGTCAATATTTTCACCATCGACATTATTTTGTCAATATTTTCACCATCGACATTATTTCGTCAACATTTTCACCATCGACAATATTTTTTCGATATTTTCACCATCGACATTATTTTGTCGATATTTTCACCATCGACATTATTTCGTCAACATTTTCACCATCGACAATATTTTTTCGATATTTTCACCATCGACATTATTTTGTCGATATTCTCACCATCGACATTATTTTGTCGATATTTTCACTGTCGGCAATTTTTTGCCAAAATTGTCTTCCGATCTCAATCAAAACCAGTAGATAAAATCCAGTGGGAACTTCTGATTTTTTTTTTCCAAAACCTCTGTTTTGACACATAGATTGCTTGTTTTTCGCATTCTTTTTAAGCACAAACTAAATCAACCCTAGATTGGGGGAAATATTCTATTATGTGTGCGTTTGTTATCGAATTCGTTGATCTAGCTTGGACGTAGTGTATGAAGAATAAAATTTACTTAACCTGATTAGGGTTACCTTGATGCAAAACAAAAAGTATTTTGGCCGAGCGATTGGGAGAGATACGCTAATTAATGAAAATCTTTTCGCTAATTAAAGTGAAAATTTTAAACCGTTGTTCTTTTTTTGGACATGATGATGATTGAATTCTCCAAAAGAGCAATTTTCCCCGAGATATAAATTGGTCTGAAATTATATAAAAACGACAGTCCTATTTCCAATTAGTTTGGTTCTTTTCATCTTATGCACAAATTACTTTCACCACAACGAACTTAAATAAAGAAGTAAACAATAAAGGAAACAATAAAAAAAAAAAACTCTATTACAATTGGAAAAGCTCAGAAGTCGCCTAACTTCCTAAATCAGAATTAGCCTAATTCTAACTCAAATCAACTAGTGCTAGAATGGCAGGTAAATAAAATATATCACATAAAAATGTAATTGATAAGAACCCTTACCTAACTTTCCAGGAAGAAATCAGGTTAAGGCAGATTTAAACTGAATTTATTTTTTAATTTCTTGATTTTAAAAATTTGCTCAGTTGACGAGTGTTGGTTGACGTTGGCGGAATGCGATGCAGAAGGATGGGCAGCCTTGACCCTAGCAAAGTCAATTGGAAAAACGCTTACAACCCGAAGTCTCGCAATCGTTGATTCCAAAATGGTGTCACAACCAATGTGGTAAATTTAGTAAATAATACTGTCTGTAAACAAAGTAACTGTTTGAACCTCAAAAATTATTAATGTAATGAGAAGCAAACAAAAAATGCTCATACTATATATTATACATATATCTATATAAATATAACTTATATAATATAATATAGGAGTAGTAGTCATAACTATAAATACTACTATAGAGCTACTATAAATTTGAGCATTTATTTTGAGTATGAAATGTGCTATATTACCTCGGAAGGTGAAATCAATTAAAATTTTTACAAATTTGTTGTAAATCATTGTATTTACAAACTATTGTTTAGTATATTATGAAAAACAATTAAACTTAGTATTGTTTGTAAAGGTAATTGAGAAATGTTTTATTTTTCAATTTAGCACGCTATTGCAGCAAGAGTTTCACTCGTTCGTTACGTACGACATGCCTAAAATTGATGAAGTTGGAGTTGGGATAATTTCCTTATGGAACTTGCTACAATGGAGAAAGTGTGTTTACGTCAATCCAAAATCTTACGTAAGTAAATTACGTAGAAATCTCGAATTTCGTTGGTTGCATAAACATTATTCACCATTAAACTAGAATCAAGTAAAATAAGAATGCTTCGGCAAATAAAAATAAACCGTGGTAAAACGGTTAACCAGTAGCGGAAGTAGACAAAATTGAATCACAAAAATATTAAAATGATTACACTAGAAAACTGGGGTCATCGGCATCATTCCAAAAACGACAAAATTGTTCTTCCCGGGTTTTTGCTAGTAATATATAACTACCAAGAACCCGAAAACAACAAATGGGTCGGTTTTGGGGAAGGGATCCCATGCAATTGCAATTTTGAAGTCGTTGTTAATTTGAGTCTTATAATAAAACAAAGTCTTTAAAATAAAAGTCCTTTCCGGCCATTCTAGAACTTTGAAAACAGAAATTTACCGATAATTTTTTTATTATCGGTCCTCAAATAAGATGATTTACTTCAGGGTCACCCTGTATAATAATGTATATTAAAAACTAGCGAAAACCCGGAAAACAAATTTGCCGATTGTGGGGGTTACTCAGCAAATTAGGGAGACTTCTGCGTTTTCAAAGTTAATTTGAATTTAGCTAAATAATTAGTTGTTCAATCAAAACGGGGGTTTACTATCGTCATCAGCGTGAATTACGAATCAATTGTTTCGACATGAAATATCGCTGCCAGCGTTTTCTAGCAATTTGTTTTTTTTTCTCAATTTTGCGCTTTTACTTACCAAAAGACAGTACTCTTACACACGCACCCAAGCACAGCTTTGGAATCGGTGATTGCTATGGAGAATACAAGTTTATTATTTTACTTGTTTCATAGATTTTGCAAGTTAGTATACCGCGTTTTCTTATAGATGCTAAAAAATTCGGATGAATTGTTTTCAATGCGGAATTTTCGGCTGCGCTTACTCAAACAAAATTTTTGACCTTCTCGTCTCAGCTATTTGTGTTCAAACCAAATAAGAACGATTTTGTAAAAATTCTGGAACAATATAAAGGTAAGCAACTATCAGACAGTGTTACATGCAAGTTTACATCATGTACTAACACACTTCAATTAGTAAAAAACCACATTGATTATAATCACCGCATTTTGACATAGAGAAGGGTCACCTAAACTTCGACAACTACTTTGTCGTTGAGCGTGGTAATAAGAAACACCACATTCCTTCGTCGTTTCTACATCTGACAGATAGTTTGGAATCCGGTGCAGATAATAGGTATTATCTAATTTATTGTTATTTACCACCAACACTACTATCATATATACATACCAAAATTTTCAGCCGACTTACATTGAACTCGCTACCAACGAATTTCATTACAAATACTTGGGAAATGCATTCAGTGCAACCGCCTCTCGCATTTCACACCTCCTAGGCTTATATGGACCAAACCTTGGAATTGAGTAAGACATTTAGTTAATTATCAAATTATTATTAATTATCTGAGCAAGACTCATGAAGTAACGAGCTTTGCTCATCACATATTTTACTAGCCATAAAAGACGGTTGAAAGAGTTGACGACATGAAAAAAAAGTTTCGGGTTAAAAATACTCGTTAAGGCTTGTAGGCCTGCATTTTCAACTTGAAGTGTCTTCTGCTTCAACAACGGTTCAATAATATATTATTGAATATGTTTGGATATATATTTCAACGTTTATCATATAACTAGCCAAACATGAGGAAGTATGGTTATATATTTATATACACAAATATATATATAAATATATATAGGATTAATATTTTGTCTAATAGACAAATTGTATAGCCCGAAACTTTAGTGAAAAACATTTCTAACTATAAGTGTTATACTTTTAATAACAATTTCTTGTTCAGTTCTTGTGATTCCAACATTAAGGTAATATTAGTACCTACATCCTCTTGGTTAGGTTGCTAGATGTCATTCTGGCGGTATTTTATTGTAAGACATGTTGTTCATGAAGAAACATACTCAAAATCAAATGTTAATTTTGCGCTATTCTTACACGTTAGGAGTGGCTGTTCGAGCAGTTCCAGCGCTCTGCACTTTGGTGTTCAGAGCCTGCGCAGAGGAGAAGTGTCTCTTGTAGTTACAGGTGGTGTAAACTTGGTTCTTAGTACTATAAGTCCATTTGGACGAGACGAGGAATCGGTTCTTTCCAATGACAGATGCAGAACGTTTGACGAAAGGTATTTCACTACAATTTATAAGTTAGTTAATTGTTTCAATTCAAATACATAGGAATTTCCAAACAGCCCGTACTAGGACCGGAGGATATTAAGGTTTCTCCTGTTCTAGGACGTATTTGTTAGTATTTATTTTGAATTGTAATTTTTAGTGCAAAGTCGTGCAAACGCACAACGCTTCATTTACCCCTTGTGTAATACACCCATAATAAAGAGGATCTTAAAATTATAAAGTAAACTGTTGCAAACGCGCGTGAAACAAATATATTGTAGTAATGCAAAACTACTGAGATACAGAATCCACGAAATCTTGGGGTAATTCAAGGAGTATGGTAAGTTTCACCTAAGTCATTGAGTATGTCAAAATTTTCTTGTTTGATAAAGTAAAAAAAAATCTAGAAAAAAAAACCATTGCTCCGCGTTGGCGTTTATTTAGAGGATTATAAATATGAATGGGAAGGCTCCGGGGTCATTTTGGTCATAGACACCAAAAAAAATTATGTATGTTAAAGAAACAGCAAAAGCGCAACTTTATGGGAATGCTGGGTCATTTTGAGGGTCATAAATACGAAAAGGTCTCTTGGGTCGTTTAATCATTACCACTGATTTAAACTAAATGCGAATAACTGATGAGTTACGGGTTTTGTAGATCGCTTAGGGGTCACCTGGGACATTGAGAATGTAAACTTTTCGCTTTCTGAGAAAATAGCATGAAGCCAAAAAAAAACTCAATTTTCCAAGAGTCAAGGGTCATTTAAGGGCTCAGTTATAAGAAGGATAAGGGTCATGGTTCATTCGGGTCATCGAAATTATTATAAATTTCATTTGATACTAAAGCAGAAACAAAAAGTCCGGTATTTTGTTTTGGGTATCATTGGGTGATTATGGAATAAGGGTCAGGGGTCAAATGGGTCAGTATGACTATTAAAATTTTTTTGTTTATTTTTCACCTCCGACAAAAATAGAAAAAAAAACGGAATCACCGAACTTTCGAATTTGCGGGTCTTCAAAACAAATGGAAAGTGTAGACCCCCAGGGCCCATATTTCAACTTGCCCTTGCTTTCAACTCGACTAAAATATTCTCGTTCGTTTGTAATTAATGGTTTCCAAGACCTTGAGATTGAACTCTGAGTCGGGAATCCTATTTCACTCATTTATAAATTAAAGTACGACTATAAAAATAGTACATTCGTATATATGATGGTAACCAAGCAGTGCATCATTCATATTTATGTAGTGCAAATGGCTTTGTGCGAGCCGAAGGATGTGGTGCGGTGGTGCTGAAGACATTGGCAAACGCGCTGCGTGACGGTGACGACATCATTGGCCTAATTCGAGGAACCGCGTTAAATAACGATGGTCCTGCAAGGAGCTTTGGCACGCCTAACGTGACTGCTCAGATGCGTGTTTTTCGAGAAGCTTTAGCTGATGCGGGAGTTAAACCCTCAGAAGTAAATTTAGTTGAAGCCCATGGCACGGGAACCGTCGTAGGAGGTATGAATGCGTCTTCTAGTTTTCCTGATGTACATGAAAAAATTTTACGAACCGTAAAACAGTAATAGGCTGCATGCCATAATATTTGTACCTCATAGCAGTCATACAAACAGAAGCATTCATTAACGTCGTAAAGGTTTTTGTATTCTTCTTAGAAATATTTGTGGTCTGTTATTAAGCAGGCTTTTTTTGCTAGTCTTAAAATTGTAGTAGTTAAAAACGCGTCAAACGCCTTTTGCTACAAGTGTTCTGAAAATTTTTAAGATCTTCAATTTGTTATGTTATTTTAAACAAAGCGAAACCCTTTAAATTTAAATTCATCATTGTCAAGAAATATTAATCAACTTCCCTTATATGACTTCAGATAGCAATGTAGGTTTACAATTATTCTTTCCTATATAAAGCTATTAAAAACTCGAAATACCGTTTTTATGGTAAGGGGGGTTCATTAGGGGGTCAATTAATGGGTAGGAAATGATCTTACCCCAAATACTGGAGAAAACATTTGGATTACAATTTAATTAATTATAAACAAATTGAACTTTCCAGGTGCTGAGTTTAGATACTAACTTACGTTTTTATTTTGTTAATTATTAAAATCACTTCAATAGCATTTTACAAAACAGTGAATAATTTCTTGAAGCGGTAATCGCTGCTCGCAGGACTGATATGCCAGTGCAATTGTGTTTTTACAGTGAATTGTAGTTTTGCTGTACATTTTATTTTGTAGTGCAATCTATATGCACGCACATTTAAATCATAAATGTATTTACTATGGTGAGTGTAACCATTGATAATAATTTCAATGCCCATTCGTGGGTCCTCTGCTTAGGGGAGTCAAATGTAATACGGTATTCAAACGTTTCATATGCCGTGTAATCAAGATTTTTACTGACAATTGAATTTTAGATCCAATTGAAATGTTGGCGATTAAGCAAGTCTACTCGGAACGAAGGTCCAAAACTTTGCTCGTCAGTTCGGTAAAGTCAAATATTGGCCACACTGAGTCATGTGCCGGAATTGCTGGACTCATCAAAGTACTTCTTTGCATAAAACACAAGAAAGTTCCCCCTCACTTGCACTTTCAAAAACTGAACCCCAGCATTTCCTTAGAAACGAATCCTGCAATTATTCCATTGAAGGTAACAGAATGGCCGGCAAATACGCGCATTGCCGCGCTGAGTTCCTTTAGTTCAAGTGGAACCAATGTACACCTAATTGTGCAAGAAACTCCGTCAAAATTTATTAAACAGAAAATGGAAACCGAAGAAATTAAGATTCCGCAAACAATTTGTATTTCAGCAAAATCAGAAGAAGCATTAGAAGCCGTTTGCCAGAAACACATTTTGTATTTAGAAAAAAATGAAAACGTTAGTCTAAATGCCTTTGCACATACAGTGAACACATCAAGAGCAAGTATGCCTTACAGAATTGCCCTGGTTGCGACGAATGCATCACAATTACTTTCAAAGCTTCGCACACACTCATACATTTCAGGAAAGGCGCCAGTCAAAACACCAAAAATAGTACTTCTATTCCCAGGTCAAGGGTCACAGTATTTTGGGATGGCTGAGAAAATTTACAAAGTTTCAAAAACATTTTAATCGCTGTGACCAATTATTTATAAAACATTTGAAATGTTCTCTTCACAAAGCAATATGGATAGACAACACACTTTTAGATCAAACGCTATATTGTCAGCCGGCAGTATTCTCTATTCAATACTGCCTGTTAAAGCTTTGGAACTCCTTTGGAGTTCAGCCTGATTTTGTACTGGGTCACAGCGTTGTCGAATATTGCGCAGCTGTTTGCGCTGGAGTATTATCGCTAGATGACGCAATGCTTCTTATTATTGAAAAAAGCAAACTCGTAGACGCCCTAGAAAAGGGAAGCATGCTGGCAGTACACACAACATCATCAAACACAGAGGTTTTGATTGAACATTTTGTTCGAGATCACAAGAACGCTTGGATTGACATCGCAGAAGTTAACTCGAAAGAAGAAGCCATAATATCGGGACGTAAAGAAAATGTGGAATATTTTGCAAAACTTTGCAAAACTAAGGGTTTTATAACACAAAAGCTATCCGCAGCTCATGCCTTTCATTCTCGCGAGATGGATTCCGCAGATCCTGAATTTGGGAAAATTGCTTCAAAAATTTTGTTTCGAAGTCTTGTTTGCGGTTATATTTCTGGGACACTTGGTCGTGAAATGAAAGCGGAAGACTTTAATGCGGATTATTGGGTAAGGCATTTACGTGATAGAGCTTGTTTTCTGGAAGCAGCGGACCACGTATGGAATGTCTTAGATGGAAAATGTTTCATCGAAATCGGATCACAACCTATTCTTCTCAGTTTCTAAGTTTTCAAATTGAAAATAGCTCAACTGGAATATTTTGCCCTTCTTTGCGCAAGACCGAAGATAATGTGGTTTCAATTTTGAACTCTGTCACCAAACTTTATGTATCCGGTTTTGATATTATTTGGAATAAGTGGGTTTCTCCTGTGAATAAGTTGTGTCTGCCAACATACCCTTTTCAACGTCAAAAGTTTTGGTATAAAAGTGTGAGCGACGAGCTTACGTCAACACCTATACTACACCCGTTGCTTGGTCGTCGGTACCATTCGCCCGTGTCCGACACCATATTCACGCAAATTTTGTCTGTTAAAAATCTTAGTTATCTAGAGGACCATGCGGTGTCTGATCGCATAATTTTGCCAGCGGCGATGTATTTAGAAACAATTTTAGCGGCAGGAAGTTATGTATTGCAAGATGGGTTAGTTCAAGTACCCTTGAGCGTAGAAAATTTAAACGTAGAGGCTTCTCTAGAACTGAGCAAGCCATGTGAAACTCAAACACTAGTCCGCTCTAACGCAAGTAACGGCGACGTTAAATTTGAAATTGGAATATTCATCAATTGTAACGGAACGGGAAAATGGAAAAGACACGCTTCGGCCACTTTTGCCCTGAGCGATACTAAAGCAACACAAATTTGCTTTGAAAGAAGTAGGTGTGAAATGATTAAAACTGAATGGATTGCTAAAGTTTATGAGGAGGTTATGAAAACAGGAATACAGTTTGGATTCAAACTTCGATCTATTGCTAAGGTCTGGAAAACGGACTCTGAAATTTTTGCAAAATTAACTTGCCTCCAGATTCTACTTCGCATGTTTGTCATCCAGTCATTCTTGACGCTATGATTCAAACCTATGCTTTTCGCACCTATTTAACTTCTGCAAATCTCATAGAAATGCCATTGCAACTCCCTATAGCAATCAAAAAGTTTACGTGGTTTTCAGAAGAGGCTTACGCAGAGTTGTATTTATATATGAGACTGCATAGTTTGCAGAAAGTTAGCTTATTCAACGAGATGGGAGAACTCATGGGAACAATTGAAGGGCTAGAATTTGTTTGTACTACACCTATCAACTTTCGAAAAAATCTGAACATGGATACAAATAATTTACCGTTCTTTATGAAGGAAGCGTAAAGACAAACGTCAGGAATCACGTTTCTTCGGCTGAATACAGAAGACTTCAAACTTTTGCCCGAAATATTCTTCGAAAATACTCGTGCATATCAAGATTCAGAAAGTCCGGTAATGTTAGAAGTGTTGAGCGTCACTGATAATGTAACCTTATGTTTCCTTATCCGTGGAATTTTGGAATGTCATTGGCCATGGCCGAAAGTGGGCGGGCTTTTAGAACTCAAAGATTGGTCTGTGCTGGCTCCTAAGGAATTGATAATCGCTCAACGTGGGGCGTTGATGGATATTTTAGCAATAAATGGTTATTTACAAAAGTGCGGGGAGAATACGTGGAAAGTTGAAAAGGGAATTCTGACGTTGGACGATTTGGAATCTGAAATTCTACATCTGAAATTCTGCACGGCTCACACGTTTAATTGGGGAAGAAAACGTGACTTACAGGTTTGCAAAACAGTTGGGAACTTATTTCTCAAACATTTTACAAAGCAAAATATCACCATTGTCCGTACTATTTCCTCAAGACAGACAAGAAGTAGGAGTTGTAAAAATTTATGTTGATGGTAAGTATAATTTTATGGTACAATGGCAAAGTGTTTTCTTATTAAGTTACCATCCTTTATAGAGCAAAACCAGACAAATAATTTGATGGAATTACATGATTCTGTAATTCATTTCAGGAATTCTTTCCCGGCAAACAAGTAAAGTTTGTACTTCGTTGCTATTGGACTTTTTTTTGCCACGCCAAAGGTACTGAAGGTATTTTAAGAATCCTTGAAGTTGGTGCCGGTTCCGGTATTTGTTGTGAAATGGTTCTGGAGGAGCTTAGCAAACTCAATATGACATATATCTATACTTTCACTGACATTTCGCCCGTGTTTTTGAAAGAGGCCGAAGGTAAATTCCCAAAAGGTGTCACGTTTGCACTATTCAACATTGCGGAAGAACTTTTAAAACAAGGATTTACACTAGAGCAATTTGATGTTATTATCGCATGTAACGTCATTCATGCCACCGCCAACATTGCTCAAGTACTGAAAATTTTGAACATCATTCTGCGTCAAAATGGAATTCTCGTCCTTGGAGAACTCTTTAAAGAAATCCAATCTTCAACACTTAGTTTTGGGCTTATAGACGGGTGGTGGAATTTTTCTGATCGACAAAACTCTCCGCTCTTACACCAAGATCAATGGGTCAGTCTCTTAAAAATGTTGGATTTTCTGAAATTAACGCATTTCCAATTTTGGACGGATGTTGTGGTGCAGTTATTGCTAAGAAAATCGAATTTGTGCGAGAAACAAGCACAGCTCGTTGGATAACTTCTCCTGAAAAATCATTTGTATTTGATACAATAATTTCAAAAATGTCTAACTCTGGAAGAATTATAGACGTAAGAAACGACTTTGAACAAATTTCCATTCTTTTTTTTTGGACCACAAAAAATAACAGCCAATTAAAATGCAAAGAGCATTTATACCTTTGCCAAAAAGTTGTTACTGCGTATCACAATGAGAAGTTAAGACCACGCATGATTCTAGTTACGCGCGGTGTAAACTATATTGGAGACCAAGGACCCGGCAACCCTGAAGCTGGTACTTCATCATCATTTTTCCGGACGTTTGCAAATGAATATCCTGAATTTAACATAATGCACATTGACCTTGACCAAGATAATTTTGATCCTATTGGAGAAGCTGAAGAGCTTTTTGCCTCTTTTTGGACCACACCAAAAGAAATGTTCAAAACTATACGAGGTGAAAGAATATTTTTGCAACGACTCGTTCCAGAAGATAAAGCCGTCCGGTATATTTCGCTCCCAAATTCAAAAAGATTTAGAATCTCAGACCCACCAAGCAAAAGTATTAGTGATCTACAAATTTCAGCAGTTGCAAAAGTTGAGCCAGTTGGTTACCAGGTGAAAGGTAATGTCCGAGCGGTTGCGCTCAACTTCCATGACCTTTTTATAATTCTCCAGCCGTAAGGTTTCTATATACCAGAAAATGTAAACAAGGAACCTGGTCTTGATATTGCTGGTATTGTTTCAGCGGTTGGCCCTGAATGTACAAAATTTCAACTCGGCGACGCAGTTTTTGGTTTGGTAGATGGCAGTGGCTTGGCATCTCACGTAATTGCCGATTCACGTCTTTTGATGCTAAAACCAGAAGAAATGTGCTTTACCTCTGCAGCAACAATACCTACGTGTTATCACACCGTGTTGTACTCGCTTCAAGAGTGTGCAAATCTGGCTGCAGGAGAATGCGTTCTAATCCACGTTACCTCCTTCGGCGTTGGTTTGGCAGCAATACAATTTGCGCAGCACGTCGGAGCTTAGATTTATGCAACGGCTGGTAGTCGTAGAAAACGAGCTTATTTGAAATCAATCGGAATCCAGCATGTGTACCATTCACGAAACACAGCTTATGAGGACCAAATACTGAGCCATACTCAAGGCGCTGGATAACAGGTGGTGCTCAATTCATTAACAGGACCAAACTTCAAAGAAAGTGCGCTGAAAACCTGTGGCCCTGGTGCAAGGTTTGTAGAAATTGGAAAGATTAACATTTGGTCAGAAGAAGAAATGAGAACATTGCGACCTGATATCAAATACTTTGTGGTGGATTTAAAATACCAAAGGAGACAAATTCCAGACGGCTGGAATTAAGTATACAATCAGTAGAATACTTGGGGCTGGAAGTTCAAAAGGGTACCTACAAAGGGTTACAAAGGAGGCCTTCTTTTATTTTCAAGAGGCAAAACACATAGGAAAAATTTTATTGCGCATGCCCGAGCCATAATCAACTTATGAAAGAAAAATATCGTTTCAACAGAATTTATTTGAAGGTGAGTCTACCTACTTAATAACAGGTGGATTGGGCGGAATTGGGCTGGAGTTGGCCAAGTGGATGTGTTCCTCAGGTGCAAAATACTTGGTTCTTGTCGGTGGAAAACCACCCAATGACAAAGCTGTAGGAATACTGAATGCGCTAAATGTAGACGGATGTCAAGTGGTGGCATTACAGGCAAATGTAGTAAATTTCGAAGAATGAGAAAGCGTTCTTAGTGCGATTGCAAATTTAAAGTTTCCGTCGCTTCGAGGAATTATGCATGCAGCAGGCCAACTTTCAGATGCAATATTTACCAATCAATCATGGGAGAAATTTGAGGCTGTATTTGAGTCTAAGGTTCACGGGACACTTAATTTGCATAAAATAACAACCAAGTGCGAATTGGAATTCTTTGTTATGTTCTCAAGCATTGTAGCTACATTGGGATTTCAAGGGCAATGCAACCATTCGGCGACAAATCGTTTCCAAGATTCATTTGCTCATTACCGATGGTCGTTGGGTTTTCCTGCTACCACAATTAATTTCGGTCCTTGGTCAGTTGTAAGTTCTTCTATTTTTTATATTATACACTAGCTAAACAAGCCCGTCTAAGGATAGAAGGATGTTAACTTAATGTTATAAATCCCCACTCCCTAGGACGGGCTTGTTTGAATGGTCCTAGGTATACAATCTTTTAATACCAACAAAGCTATTCCATTTGATTCACTAAAACATGCTCATTTTAAACAAAGACAATGCTCATCTCTAACGCTGTATGAAGTATAGTGAAATGAGTAGCGTGGGTGACCATTTGGGTCACTTACATCAGGAAAAAATGTGTTTTTATTATATTATTTATTTTCGAACATAATTATACATGCTTACTTAAACAATTAAATACAAAGAGTTGCGGTGGTAGTAGCATTATATTGAAAGTTTCTTTTGAAACGAATGCTAAAATCTTGACAGATGCCTTATCTGTAACGCCTCCTCTCCTTTAACGTATGTAACGGAAAAAGGTGTGTTTTGTAATTTAATAAAATTCACCAATTTTCCAATTCTAAAATTTGACTTTCCGAAAAAGAAATAGGAGAGCAAAGCAGCGCAGCCGCCAGCAAAATTTTTTTAAATGTCGTCAAGACTAGCCAAACAAACCTATTTTAGGACAAGGATGGCCGAGAATTTACAAAAAAAAGTCTTCCTGTGTTAGGACGGGATTGTGTGGTTAGTGTATAATAATAAGGATGCCTATGACAACTTCTAAGGCTCCTTAAGTTGTATTCAACCGGTATCTGCTGCTTCGCAAAATCCGTTTCAAAACCGCTTATTGTGATTTGTAAGAATTAGAAGCAGTACCTATGTTCTTTAAGTGAGTATTATATCTCTAGGGTATTAGTGACCCGTGAGAATGCTTGTATAAAGGAAAACTCTTTTTAAACCGGAAGGAGTTTGCATTCCCGTCCGTTGACGGTTTCACTAGTCAAAAACTAATTTCAAAAGCTTTTTTTTCATTGCTAATCATAATTAACCAAATTGTAAATTAACTGTTAATCGCATTTAACTAACTATGAATTGTCTTTAGCAATTTGGGGGTCACAGATAGATTCAGCGTATTTAAGAACCCCCGATTGAATGTAAAACTTCATTTTGAAATGTTAATTGTTGTTAACTGTTAACCACAATCAACTAATTAGGATTTTTTTTTAAATTTTCTTATTCTACCTATTTGGAGCCATAGTTAGCTTCAGTGTACTCATAAAGTTCCAATCACATGTACGATGCAATTTTTAAAAATTAATTTAATGTTAATTAGAACTGCAATTAAGAAAAAAGAATTAAGAAATTGACATATAACCATTGAATTGGGACGTTGGTCTTAAGACATCATTGAAAAACCGTTAAAAAAAAGTTCAAGGTGGTTGGACTCGGACCCATAATCCTCGAGCTTAAGAGCAAATCTCTCACCATTAGGATGCAGACCGTCTTCTTGTAAATCACAATAAAAAAAAGTTTTTTGCCTGACGGCTCAACTCCAACTGCGTTATATATATATATATATATTAATATAAGAATGCTAATATATAAATGTTAATCATATAATAATTGTTTTATATTAATTTGAAAGTTCTGGGTCTAGGTTCTGATATTATAATTATAATTATATTGATATTGCTAAAGGGGATCTTTTTATGTCCTTACAGTTAAATATACATAAGCGCTATTTTTATGGCCGTACAGCTCTTTGTAAATGGTCGAGATGGTCGCACAAAAGGTCATCCACTTTTCCTTAACTGCCAGAGACGGGCATTCTATTTGTTTTAAATATTATGTTTTCTGGAGACAAAATATTGGATAATGAAAAATTTTTATGTACTTAAGACTAGCCAAACCATCCAAGGTCGGGAGTCACAGAAAATAAAATGAAAATCCTCCTGTCCTGACTCGTTTAGCTAAGAGATGATGATAGTCTAACGCTCATATACTTTCTGCTATTTTATGTGGGAGCTGCGGCCAATCTCAAAATTGGACATGGACACACTCCGAAACTCAGACGTTGAAGTATTGGATCCAGATCAACAAATTTTAGAAATGGGTGTTGACTCGCTTATGGCAATGGAACTGCGCACTCGTTGGATATTACGGAGGTTGCGCCCTGGTGGTAGTTTTCGATTCACGCGATTCTGCGCAAAAGCGCACAAGCCTGTTATTGTTAAATTTATTCAATGTGTATTATAGTTTAAGTTTTAGAAAAGTGATTAAATTAGCTCAAGGCCTACCACTTTTAATTTTTTTTTTGCTAATTTTGGATATGGGGTTGGTGGGTCAACCCCATATTATATTTGTGAATCACATATCACAAATGAAGATCATAGTTTTAATTGTTAATCACACTTAACTAATTAGGATTAAAGTTTGTTAATCATTTACTTAATCATTCAAACGATAGTATTCAGCCATTTCAGAAAGTTATTGTAAAAAAATGAAAACAATGAAGGTGTTTGGGATCAAACCCGCGAATCTGGAACTAACAGTAACAAACATCAACATTAAGCCACAGAGTAACTTGTTTTAAATCATCAGAAAAAAATTGGTTTAGGATTTGCCTGACGCCTCACCGCCAACCAACTGCGTGTTAATATACAATAACTAGCTGTGGGGCACAGCTCTGTGGCGCTTGTTTACCTGTGAATTCTGCAGTAACAGTAGTCCAGCGGTCACCGTAAAATTAGTAGTATCTCACTGTCATCTTAGACATTTGGTACTAAAAAAATAATTTCCATACCTACTCGGACACCAACTAACTAGTTTAAGCAATAAAGGTCACCAAAGGTCAACTTTTATTGGTAAAAAAAATGTTCAAAAATTGTTTTGTAACAAATCATAGGTCCTTGTTGTACCATTCAGAGGTCGCCTAACATTAAGATCAACGAGAGGTAAAAGGCACATATCCCCTGAAAAGGCCTGAGCAATATTTTTTCTTTATTTTTTATATTGAATAAAATTTCAGAGAATACAAATTTTTGAATTCCTGTTGTTGTTACCATTCACTGGATACCCTACATGGCTTTGAGCTCAGGTTGACCTTTCGTGACCTCTATAGGTCATACGATGGCATTAGAGGTCACAGAATACAATTTTTGAACTCCCTTTATCATTACCATTTATTGGATACCCTACATTTCCTCAACCTCTTGCCAATTGGTGACTTCTACAGGACATACCATGATATTGCGAGGTCACATCAAGCAACATTGATAGCCAATTTGAGAGGAAGAGAGAGATCCTTCTTTCTCGACCTCTGACGGAGGAATGAGAGGGGCCAAAAGCCCGAGACACGCAGAGTGCAGTGAGTGGGAGGGAGTGGGTGGATTTATTGTGACGTTTTTTACATGAGTCGACGGTCTTAAGGCCAATGATATTTCTCTCGCTTTATGTAGTTAGATAATCACTGTTGCAGTTGCACATTGTGGGAACTCCTCCCCGTTTTCGACTACAGATCTACTCATTTAGGTCTATTAAAATGTGTTGTGTCTTAGGTGTTGCACTATTGAAGTGTCCAAAAAACTGATTTTGAAATCAATATTTCACTCGTAATTCAAAATTTAACAAGAAATTCAAATTAAAAATATGAATCTTGTGTTGTTCAAAAACAATTCAACTTATGGAAATTTTCTAAAAGAAAAAAAAAGAAGAAGAAGAAGATAAATAAAAATATCGTACACAAAATTTATATATAGTAGCGGAAGCGATGCGAAAGCTAGTTTATGTTTTCGTCAAATCTGTCCGTCGGCCGACTGTGTATCACGATTAGGTCAGGAACTACTCAACATATCTCAAATTTGATTTCAGATATGAGATCCGACCCAGTTCAGTTTGTTTTAGTTTGACCGGAAGTGACCCCCTTGGGGGTCAAATTACAATGTCAAGTACGAGTAGGCGTAAGACGTAGAATTATTTGAATTTGAGATTTTTGCTTCTCGTTTAAAGCATTTGTGTCAAAAATATCATTCTATGACAATATAAAAATGACTTTGCAAAAGTTGTTCCTCTCATGACGGTGAACAACATTTGTATTGGACACTATTCTCTGTTGCCCCCCAATGACCTCAAAATGACAGTGAAATCTTACTTTTGCAAAAGAAACATACAGTTGAGTTGGTTCCAAATGCTCCCTGTACATTATATACTAATTTTAATAATTTTCTTGTAATTGTAATATATCCTCTCTCTATTTTTCCAAACTCCGCTACTCGATTGACCATTTTACCACTGTTCATTAAAGTAGCGGAAACGAAGCAAACGCTACTTTGTTTTCGAAGAGTCTGTCCGTGCCCGTCCGCATCACGTATCAAGATTATTTCAGGAAATTCTCAACATATCTCCAATCTGTTTTCAGATATGACTTCCTTGAGATCCGGCCCAGTTCAAGTTTGTTTTGGTTTGACACAAAGTGACCTCTTTGGAGGTCAAAGGTCAAGGTCAAAGAACCTAACAACATTTATATAGTGCACTGTGACCCATAATGACAAAAAAAATAAGAAATTTTGCTTCTCAATTAAGGCGTGATTCTGAAGCAGTCCCAGACCCAATTATATTAACGGTCAAACAAGTG
>JAQFYP010000980.1:0-18033 GCA_034694865.1 Bilobella braunerae | reverse complement strand
TATTCAAACTAATGTGCATTGTTAACATGTTGATCATGGGTTCGCCATATATCAAATAAATAATTCATTCATTCATTTGACTTTAGTGTGAATTTAGACTTATTGAAAATATCGGAAAACAAAAGCGTTTACGTTAAGAATGTGCTGAAAGATGAGCATGTCTCTCCTTGTCCTCTTCAGTAAGATTGTTAGATTAGATGCCCTTCTCATTGACTCTTTGTTATTGAATAAATCGAAGTTTTTTAGTTGGAGTTTAGTGCTGAAGAAACCTCAGAGTTAAAATTGCAACTTTTATTTGAACAAGACTGAATTAGAATCTGTTGTTATCGTGCAGTTGAGATTTGATTAAAATTATTGTTGTGTTATAGCATTGTCAATTTTTAATTCCCTTTTCAGATTTTCTTTTTTTTCCTTTTAATTCCTTTTTTCTTCCCTTCATTTTCAAAAACTCACGCCAATCACTTTGTTTTTTTTAACTGCTCCAGGTTGTTCCAGCATTTACATCCAAATTATGATTGGTATTTGAATCCTGTGACGCAAAAGTAATATTCCATGCAACAAATCATGTATAGATTACGTAATCGTAAAGCTATACATGGCGCTATATGTTTAGTATAGTTATTGTGAGTAATTCAAGCCACCGATATCGTAAAATAAGTTTCTGCAATAATTTTGTATTGTATTTGTAAGGTGCAATAATAACAAGCTTGGTTTCATTTGGTTTGCCCACGATTCGCGAATGCTCGAATAAAGGCGAACCCTGTTAGTAACCTACTTAAAAATAATTTTATGTTTGCTATAGTGTCAATATTGTTACGAGGTGAGCAGGAAAATATTTCTTTCTCTCGAATCATTACCTTTGCAGAAGCGACGTACTGCAGAGCTCTCACTACACACCACATGTGGCGCTTATTGACGGGCTAAAGTTCATACTAATTTTGCTGCCTAGAGCATTCTCAAACAATTTTAAATTAAAAGCAGAATTTTCTACTAGCTTGGTTCAAGACTTCCACGACAAAAAAGACCAACAAATTTTAAATTTTCAGAACACTACTACTTCCTTTTCCTACTGAATTTCAGCAAAAGCAGTTCAACTCTACAGTAAAATATTTGAATAGTCGCCGCTACTCACGCAGACTTCACTGTCACGTGGTCCTCATTCAGTTTTATCCTACAAATGATGTTGTCAAAAAGTTGAATCCTTGTTTGCTATGGTTTATCGACTGCAAACACAACGATCCTTTTGGACAGGGTGACCTATCATATTGTCTCGGCGCATACACTCATTTTATATGGATACACACTGAGAACAAGGAGATCAAATGGATTGATACCAAATATTTGACGATTGTAACACACTACGAAGTGCAAATACTACCTTCTACACTAATACGAATTTACCTCGTGATACATCGCCCGTGTGATACATTTACTCAAACAGAAGTTTCCAGCGAGTTAGCAAATTGCGCGTCAGGTCGACAATTTCTGTTAGAATTTCACGCACTCACCGCCTTTCGAACAATATTTGTTTATTCCCATCAGGTCAATAGCAAATTGAAAGTAACCCCCCAAAAAGAGGGTATCTTTGGCAACATATTACAGGCTGGCAATACAACGAAGCAATTTTCTCACAAATTTCGTCCCAATGTCAAAAATTTTCTAGGTTTACAGGAAACCCGACATTTTTTTGGCATAGCCATTACAATTAAAGCAGACTGGATACGAACTAGAATTTGAATGCCCGACCTTGGACGAAAATAATACTTCATTACCTAGGAAAAGGAATTCAACTTCCAATCTTGTGACAGAGCGAAAACATATCTTTAATTCTACGTTTATCTACAACCGTTTGATGACAAGGTTTGGATATCCAGTGGAATTGGCGCCGTAATAATTATTTTGGTTCTAAAAATTTGGTTTACTGCTAAAAATTTGAACGATTTGGCTATGCTTCTCTTCCAAAGCATTATGTTTGAACACGGCGTCAACATTTCAAAATCCCTTCGAGAAAGCGAAGTGTTTCGCATCTTCTGCTTTACTGTCGTGCTCGTGAGTATGCAACTCAGAAACGACTATCGAGGAATAGTAACCACTGACCGATCTGCACCCTACCGAAGAAAACGATATCAAACGTCGATGACGCTCTGCAACTTGGCTTTAAAATTCTGATACACATTGACAATGATGTTCTAAAACAAGCATTTGAAAATCAAATTGAATTTGGTGCTCAAGACAGACAAAATTTTTTGCAGTATTATGAAGTATCTGCCGTAAATTTGCTTTATCGATTGTTAAATAGATGGAGAAATGAGCAACAGAAGTTTGATAATTGGACTCAGAGTATTATGTTAAAATTTCCTGCCCATGATTTTGAAAATTAAGTTATAAATAAATTTGTCAAGTGCAACAAGACTGTTTTCGTGCATAAGAAGTCGGGTCTCCATGAATTTTATGTCAAAGCGTTTATAAGAAACTCTTCAGTGGAAATCTATTATGGAAAAGAGGCAAATCTACTACGTGCTAACTTAGCCTGGGTTATTGACATGATGGATAAGGATAAAAAGGGGGAAATAAATAGGCGATTTCAATGCTTACTGCAGTCTGGAATTCTGAACCAAAAGTTTTATGGAAAGACTACAAAAGTTGTACTCGAGTACTTGTATCACCGTACATTTAAATATGAGCAGCTAAACTTGCAAAATAGTATTATTTCGATGTTTGCCATATTTGTGGTTTGTACTTTAGTTTCGATAAGTTCGCTTGCTTACGAAGCGTGGTTCGGAAGTCGTAGGTCGTCAAGTTCGCCTGTTTTTACCGTGTTGCACTAACTTTAAGTGAAGAGTTGCCTATCAATAATACAATTTTTTTACATCATCAATAGTTGATATCAGTAGTGAGCAATTTATATCAGTAGTTAATTGTAATTGTAATCATTAGTAGCGATTTTTATCATCATTGCCAATTTCTATGAAGAGTAGCACTGGTACATGGCTTATTTAAAATTAAATTAAGAACGTGTTAAATTTTGCCAAAAGTAGTTAATTTTTGTTAGTTCGTATAGTTAGTTGGTATATATTAGTTCGATTCGATTCGTTTATTTGACATTTAGCAAAGCTATCGTCAACAAGTCGTAGATTAATTAATTAGTGGTTGGTAAGCTTAAATTAGCTTATTCAAAATTTTTGGTAAGTGTTAATATATTAGTTAAAACTCTAATTTTTGTAATTTGTTTGCTATTTTAATGCAACCAAGCTCTTGCAGCAAGGAAAATTGACTCTTTTTGTGAATTTTAAAATTTAGAACAGAAGTTTGTTTTAATTGATAATTTATAATTTTACTTATGATTTAAAACTTATAAATCATGTTTACAAGAAAATATAGTTACCTCAACATTTTTGGAAGCCTTAAAATTAGTAATTAACTAACTGCATAAGGATAATATGTTTCAGAAATTTATGGTAAATTTAACACTATTAGCTTACGAATTTATTATGTTATCATATTTTTATCTTGTTAAGTATGCCAAAAAAAATCCAATACTTTAGTGAAATTTTAAGTAGACGTAACATCATACCCTTCAAATTATCTGCAATCGTCTCAATAAGTTTAGATGGAGTATGAAATTTAAGCGATCATAATCTTTTGGAATCAAAAAGGATTATCATTTAGCATTTATCTTCGAACAAAGTGACCTCGTTACGTAAAATAGACGCAAACACTTCAAATTTCAGCAGCAACAGATAGCAGAGATAACCTACTTTACCACTGCAGTTGAAATTATCCAGTTGCAATATAATGTTTGTTAACTAGGTTTAGTTTAGAATCAATTCTTCCCTAGCCTAACTCAGGATGGCTGACTTGAAAATTTTGGCTTTTGTGGCCTGCTTTGGCCTAGCCTACTCCGCTGAGTTCATCACGGCACCCAACTACTTTGGTCAAGTGTACATGTCTCAAGAGACACCACGTGGTCTCTTTGTGGACGAGACAGGTGACCTCTTGTACGTAAGTCAGCGTGCGGCGTCAGTTTCAGCCGTTACAGAAATCGTTCACCCGGATGGCTCAATTGGACTCACTGAAGCCGAACTCGTGAATGGAAGGACCTACGGTCTGCGCCTCAACCATGGACTCACGCATCATCAAGGATATTTGTATGCTTCGTCTGACAGGGGCGTCTACCGATGGCCATACGTTGCTGGGTCACATGACCTTGGACCACACGTACCGGCAGAAACTGTTATCACCAATATTCCAATTGGTGGCCACTCCACGCGAACATTAGCTTTCCCGGACCCGTCTTCATCCGTTCTCTACGTCAGCGTCGGCTCTGATGCAAACATTGATCCAGATTCGGAAAGAGCACGAGTTCGTCGATTTGACTTATCCAATGCAGTTGTATTCCCAATTGACTTTTCCACCGGAGAAGTAAGTATATCCTAATATCGTCTATTACAAAATTTATAAAATATCCAACGTATGTTATAGTGCATCACTTGAGTTTGCACAAAATAAATCAATTTAATAAAGCAAAGGTATTTACAAAAACCTTTTGACGGCAAATTGGTAATTAATGTATGTTACAAATAAGCAATACATCTATTACGCAAATAGCTTAAAAATAATGTATAATTTCCAATAAATATTTACAATGTTTTGATCATATATACAATGCCGAAACAGTTCGATAGGTTTGGCGTTGAATCCGTGGGAAATATGCATTAGTTACACTATTGATTCAATTGCAAATTTAGGTATACGCTGATGGGTTAAGAAATCATGTTGGCATTGCATTTGACACACATGGATTCCTCTGGGGTGTTGAAAATGGCGCCGATGAGTTGGATCGACCTGACCTTGGGCCATACCCCAACATTCGAAACACCAATCCCACCGAAGAGCTCAATCGCTTGGACGGACCAATCGGAGCGCACTATGGCTACCCCTACTGCTGGAGCTCTGATGTGCTTGAGGGTTATGAGCAACTGACTCAATTTGCATGGCCATCATTTATGGAAGATGGAATTCATACTGATGAATGGTGTCGAAATGCTAACAACGTAAGACAAATAATAATTTATTATTTACTTGTGATCATATTGTATGAGAATTATCGTTTGATATTTTTACATGTACACACGGACATACCTTATACAGAATATAACACATTGTTTTTTATATTTGATCATTGGTACTCCTGTTATATGGATAAAATGCATGTTTTCCTTGTAAATGGGAACAGTCTCCTCAATATTTTTACATAAAGTCAACATATGCAGAATATTCTAAAATACAGTATGTCTAAAATAGTATGTTCTAAAAATACTTTTTTTTCCAATTACGGCCGTTAAAGGTTTATTTATTTTTTATTGTTTTAAGTAAGTATGGTTCAAAAAGAGAATATTGTATTTCAGAATCGCCCACCACACCTGGGCATGCCTGCACACGCGGCCCCCTTGGGAATCGAATTTTACAAGGGCGAGGGTTGTGAAAATGTGGAATCTGGAGCCTTTCCTTGTGACATGATTGGTGATGCCTTTGTGTCCCTTCATGGGTCATGGAACCGAGATGACCCTTCAGGGTACAGGGTTGTTCGACTGCCCTTCACTAAATCCGAACCATTTCTCCCTACCGGTGAAATTCTGTCAATCATGTACGACCCCGATACTGCAACATGCGCTCCAAACTGTTTCCGACCCGTTAATGCCGTATTCAACAAAAATGGGCATCTCATCGTTTCAGCAGACGACAGCGGCGAAATATTCAAATTGACCTACGGGGTTCCGCCACCGGAAATAAGAAGGCAATAAGTCATTTCACTTCCTAACCTTGCGTACTGATACAATTTAAAAAAAAGTTTGAATAAACCAAATTGACTTAATTATTTGATTTAAATCGCCAAAGGTTTTTTTTATGCATTTATTTGACAATTGGCCAATGCCCTAGTCAACAGGGACTGAGATTATTGGGTTATATATTTGATTACAAGAATTTGTTTTGAGACTTAGATTACTGTGCTGTTAAAAAACTGTTTTTTTTTATGAAACTTTAAGCCAAAGGTTTTTGCATTCCTAAACTTATTATTTCTTGAGGATTGTTGTATAGTCATATTGCACCACTTTAATAACCACTTTAATAGTAAAGAATGCCGCTTTTAATAGTAATATGAAAACTTTATTAAATTTAAATAAAAAAAAATTGAAAAAAATGACTTGTGCTCGAAGATCTGAAAATTGTCTCTTTAACAATATAAATTGGATTTCACTCTGCCAAGAACAAAATGAGAAATGAGGCTAAAGTTTAGCTCTACAAAATTACAATTTTAATAAAACATAATAATTTTTTGTGCAATTTTCAATGCATAGCAATTCTCTCATCCGTTTTTTTTATATATTCCTTTTGTGGCTGAGGTAAATTTGAGCCAATGTTTGTGAATTCCATGTTTCAATATTTAGCGAGTTTAGTTTCGGTTAGAGGAGTTGTTTATACATGTTGAGTGTTGAAAGCGTATTACATTGCAAATTTTTCCAAAACGTAAATGCAATCCACTCGATGTAATGGCCGTGTTCCTTCTATAGTGTATTCTAGGAGGCTTTCCACTGTGTCCTCCTCTTTAATGTTACTCAACTTATGTGCCGAGTAATTGGTAACATTGTTTCTTAGAATTACTTTCTCATAAATAAACGCTGTTTGATGACACTTTGCCAGCATTTCCTCCCTGGCTTTGTGCTTTTTGTGTGACTTCGGTGCTTATTTCCAAAAAAAATCTGTTTTTTGGTTGACTCGTTTGGAGTTGTTTTTGATACCAATGCTTATGTTATAGCCAAGAAAACTTTGTATATAAAATCTGTCCCGCAACTCTCTTCAGTCGGAAGCAAGTAATAGGAGCTAAAAAAAGAGCTAAAAAAATGTGCTTAAATAAAGCGGCTAAAAAATAGCAGCTAAGGTGTGGAAGGAGCTAAAACAAAAATTGGCTAAAATAAAGGAACAAAAAATACTTAAAATAATAAATTTTGTATACTAATTCTAATAAAATAATTTAACACACGTGCTAAAAAATTTATTTGACTTTTTTAGATTAATTTTAGGTTGGAAAGAGTTGATTTTAAGTAAATTTGTTAATGATTATATATTTTATTACAACTATTTGGTTTAGGTTTATAATATTCATTTAGGTTAGGTTACGTTAATTGACTATTATTTTATTGCTTAGGGTTATTTGTCGTTTTAGTAAGTTTAGTATTAATAATTAATGATTTTAAGTATTTTAGCTCTATTTACTTTAGCTACTTTATTTTAGCCCCTTTTTCGCTTTAGCTCCTTTTTTCTCTTTAGCTCCTGTTTTAGCGCCTTTATTATAGCTCCTTTTTAGCTCCTTGGCAGAAATTGCATTGCAATACTAACACACATTTTGTTAAGTGTTTTAGAATGACTAAGTAAATAAAATCAACACTAATAGTATTTTCTGATGATCGATTCTCTCCATGTTGCAAAACTGGTGTGAGATTTATGCTTTTCTCACAAACGTACAATTTCGTTTTGCACAAATGATATAACTACTTACAAGCTGCAAGTTGTGCAACTCAAGTAATAATTTATTGATAATTACTTAAGTTGCATAATTTTGGGGATTTGTAATGTTTACTTGACGGGCTAAGTTACCACCGATGTTTTTTTTTTTTACAAAAACCAATGCACTTAAAATTGTCAAAAATGTGTAATGACAAAGCACATTGTATGTAAAACAAAATTTTAATAAGATTAATAACATTTATATTTTGGGAAACGTGTTGTCGACTACGTTCTAAATTTGAAAATAAATTGACAAACACGCGTACGTGACTACTTGCAAAATAGTCTTATAGTACTGCTAATGAATTGCTTTTGCAAATACACGTAAGCCTATAAAAACAATTATTTTTCTATTTCTCTTTACAAGCTGCTAAGAAAATTTCCCTTTGAATTTTATAACTCGACGTTAAATCAAATTTTTCCCAGAAAGATGATTTTGAGTGCAATTTTGCCGATTTCTGTTACTCTCCTTTTAAGTTTTGTTGAATCTGTAAGTGTAGAATTCATAATTGCATCTAATGTAACATTTAGAAAATTCTGTAACGCTTAACACAGAGGTTAACATATTTACTTTCATGGCATACATGTGATGAATGCCATAATGCGTTGTACAACACCATGCCAACAGTTATTTGCTAACGACAAAATTTTAGGCATTGTTTCAAAAACAAAACTTTTATTGTGTTTCAAAAACAAAACTTTTATTGTGTTTCAAAAACAAAACTTTTATTGTGTTTTAAATGCCCCTTTAATGGAACAATGTCTTTGTGCAACCGTTACTCACAGACAGCGAATTTGTCAAAACACGATATTCAATAATACAATTATTAAAAAAAACTAGAATTAGAAGTTAATTATGAGATGTACTCACATATACTCACATATGTTGTAAATATCAGGAAGTCACCGTGGAGAATTTTATATAAATGTATATTATATATGATATTTTATTAGCTATATATTTACTTTACTGTCTTATATGTTTTAGAAATCTAAATTATATTTGGTTCTTTCTTGTTTAGGCACCAACAGGTTCGAATCCGTTTGGTTGGAGAAGCGCGAAGCCTGCTGGGAATATGTACAACTACCTGAATACCTACCGTGCACAATTTACAGAGACTAGGTATGGCTATTACTTATAAACAAACAATAACTACTTTTTAAGAGTATATTGTATTAACTATAATACTATTGTGTGACTTCAATTTACTTTTAATCTACGATTTGTAATTAGCGTTTGCTTCTTGCAGCGTTGAAATCACAGTACTGGATGGCTACAGTACAGAGGAAATATTAAGCAGTTTAAAAGATATTCTGCAAAAAGTTGAGCATAATACCAATTTTCCAGATACTTGGATATTTGGATATGTCGAAAGATCAGTTGGCGGTGTCAGGCCGTTACGGCTAACTTTCCCTACACTGGATTTAAAAAATGGTAAGCTAATTTGCAACTATCAATTGTAGTACCGTGCTTGAACTCGAAATAAAACGGACATTGAATCAAATCATTATTTTTAACCTTATTATTGTTGTAATAGTAATTCCCCGTGTACTTTGGCTGTGCTTTTTGAATCGTAATGCAATGCGCACGTGTGTGCGTAGGAATTGCACTTCATAATTACAGTTGTACTCCAAAGCAAAACTTTGCTTCAGCTCTTCCAACACTCAAAGCAAATCACATTAAAAATTGTTGTATTTTAAAAAAATAAAAAGCAGAGTTGAAACCTAGTGCTCTTTTGAGATTAAAAATTTAATAATGAAGGTACTTAATGCTAGCTTAAATCAGCCCTCCCTATTGCAGGAAATTCGAAAAACCAACTTTTTTTTTGTCCTACGACGGGCTTGACTTTTTTTTTATTATACAAGGCTGAGTTTGGTTAGGGTCATAACTACTTCCATGAATGAGGTCTTGTCGTACACGAACAAGAGAGGAATTAATGCAGAGCAGTTAGCACATGAGCATTCTCAGTTTTTTGTCGTAGCCTTATTTGAGTTTGACTACTCAACAGAGTACTCCGCCTTCTCAGAAGCTCCAATTGCACAAGAAATCTGCTAATTGAGATTTGCAGTGTTGCTGGAAGTGTACAATCATGTTAAGGTTGGTTATATTGTGGATCAAGCGAATGCTTTTATGAACTCTAAAATGCATCTAGAAAATTGAATGGTATTTTGTCAGTTTTTAAATGTTGAAGTTAAATCAATATTTATTACATACTTACAATACTTACGCAGAGCCCCCAATTTTTTGTAAACAAAAAAACATCGAAAATTCTGCAAATTCTTTGAGTAAATACTGACTTTTGCTTCCTTAAGCAATCGTTAAAACATAAAGCATAAAAAATTTAACATTTTCTTCCTTACTTGTCAACTAACAATTTTTGTATAACTCTCTAGCTCTTTTACCTTACATCTTTTAATCATTACTTATGTAATTTTGTAATCTTCAAAATTTGCGATAATTTGAATGATGTAAACATTTAAATCTGTACACTACGGCTTCGTCATGTTTTCCAGATAAGCACACCGGAAAATACGGAAGCATTTTGGTAAAGTGATGATGAAAAGTAACATCACCCTCTTCAAACTATTTTTAAGTATTTTTGAAACCTGTTATTTACTAGTTCGATCTTGTGTAACGAAGGCCTACAGCTTCATTTGTTAAACTAATGTTAAAATTAATGTTATGTCAATGTTAAATGATTAAACTAATACGTAGTTTTAAAATAATTAAAGTTTCGAGTTGAGATGTGTATTTTTCACATTGGCATCAAGCTTATTTTACCGTCTAATATTTGAAGTAACTCATTATTACTCAATTTGACAAACATGCATAACTATGGACTATTTTATAGCTACTGCGATAACATAGATATATATATATATAGATACTGCTACTAACCTAAATAAATTGCAAAACTGTATTTTGGGCGCTCTGAATGCTTGCGCATTAAAAAATTACATAAAATATTCAATTTAAAACATCCAAACCTAAGCATGACAATTGTCATGACATGACACTTAAAATTATAATTGAAAAATACATCCCACTTCAGGAGGGATGAATGCTGCTTAAAAACATTCTTCCTTCAAACTCACTCAAAAGACAAAATACCCTACTCCAAAATACCCATAAAACAAATGGTATCAAAGGCATGTACACCTCAGTGTCAGTGCAAAGCAGATGTGGAACATGCTAAGATTTTTCATGTTCATAGCTCACATAATGCGGCAGTCTTTCAGAACAGTATCTCCATTTTTTGGTGAAGTCTAATCTGGGCTTCTAGTCAAAATATGGAAACGTAAAGGCAACCAATGACTACCAAAGTGCTGCTAATAGAATATAGATTCTTTTGAAAATCACGCGTCTTTCCCTTTACCAGCTATAATTTAAACATGACTATAAGTAGTTATTATAATTAAATATAATTTAGTGTAGTTCAATATATAATTCTAATTACTAGCTAATTATTTGTATTTTTAGTACTTAATCTATTTTGAATTTACTTTAGATTTAGGCCAACAAACCGAGTAACTCAGTTAAGACATATTTCCCAGGTATGTGCTGCACCACACAAAACAAAGAACAAGCGAGTTGTGACACTAGGCCCATGCCCATGACCATTTATGTACACAAAATCCACAACCACCATTTCTCTCTGGACAAACAAGTCGTACAAAAATCTTATTGCATTCAGCGCTATAGATGGGCATTCTCTTTGATTTGACTACATTTTTACGAAAGGTAAAATGAAGAAAAAAAAAGTAAAATAATGACGACTAGCCAAACAAGCCCGCCATAAGACACGAGGACGTCATCGAATCGTTTAATGGAGAGTACTGTAAAATCATGTTGTATTTAATTTTTGCCTAAATAATTGTTGTGCTATATTTTTGTTGTCCAGCTTATCAAAGTTGCAATTCAGATGTTTGTTGTTGACAAGCAAGGCTAATTTCTCTTGAATATTTGAATATATATGAATTTTTATTTTTAGCCAGTCGTTGCTTTTTTTTGTTTTTATTGCTTATATCACGCAGCACTTTACCAAGCGCCCAGGATTTAAATTGGCACAATTTGGAAAAACATGTCTAAAAAATGCAGTTGATTAGGCCACATGCAACGTTTAAAATATTTGTCAATGGTTTTGCTCAATGCCCTGACGTGCATGAATTATGCACAAACCTGTTTTTACAGACAAGTTTTTGTGCGATTTTAAGACATGTAGTTATTTGAGTTTTGTCCTTTTTAGTTGGTTGTTTGCCCTGTGCGCCAAAAGAAATTTTAACTGGATAATCAATTATACTGATATTTCAATTTAGTAGTCTTTGTCAGCATCAATAAAAACCAAATTTTTGGTGTCACAAACAAAATAATAACGAAAACTATGTTGCACATTTTCTAAAAAACCAGAATTTTGCATCTATCTACGTCAAAATACTTATTTTGGAACAATGTTGCTTGCAATAAAATTCGCATGTATTGCCATTGCGATTACACAAGCTTCACCGACTAACTTGGTGGAAGTTATCGGTAATATTTATAAAGCTTTCGATACCTGCATACTTGAACTTATCGAGTACAAAGACAACTTGCAAGTAAAATATATCCCGATCCACTTGGTTTCATCGACGCGTCTACTGTTTAATACGCGTGGCAAAATCAGAGATACACAATGGCGTACCACACGGTTCAATAACTCTTGGTATATTGCTTACCTCGATAAATTTGAAACAACATTTTTGTACTCGAGACACTCTTGCTCGGTCACGATATCAGTGGATGCGCCAACAAGGACCGAGTACGATACATTTATATTTGCGCGAAAACAAATCAATGTTTTTAATTGCTACTCAGAAATTTACTCGTATCATATTTCCCTTTACTCAGACATGAGTAAACGTTATGAAAAATCAAAAGCTCCTGGATTTTCTGCGAGTAAATGGTCAACCGAGTTTCATATGTTTTTCCCACGGCAAAATTACAATGAGATAGTTCTAGTGAAACAGTTTTGTAAAACAAGTTCATTTACTCTCTTTATTAAGTACGAACTGAACAATATAACTTACTTAAAATCAACTTTTGAATATCTCAATGATGACCTTGTACATTTGGCATGTCCATTTGAATGGAAATTTGAAGGCACCGATAGTTTATCTGAGTTATCTGATACAATCAGAGAATTCGATAAGACAAAACAGGAAACTATAAACTCGGGTCTGAGAGAGAAATCAAAACATTACGGAATCAAGTCTCTGGTAAGTGATGTCTTTGTGCGCTATAAGTCAGCTTACAGTCCAAAACATTTATCGAAATTTACAAAATTGCCGCTTTTGCGTCCTGTTTTACGCATACATCTTGAATATTACGTAAAGTATGTCATCCTCCCCGGCGATTGGATGTACTTAACAGAAACGGTAAAGCACAAGTTTCTGACTTGCTTCTCACGTGGAAAGTATATAACGTTTCTGAAATACGCCGACTTGTTTTCGGCGAATTTCTGGGCAACCGCTACTGTATGCATGCTGGTTTTTGGAGTGATGCTCCGCTACATGCTTAACAGAAATGGGCTAAGAGACAGCGTTACATATATCTACTATGTCATTCTCATAGAGCAAGAGCTAGTGCTTTCAAAGATGGCGCGCGAAAAAACTTGGCTAAAAATTGTGGTCGCAAGCTTACTTATAAGTGGTGTTATACTTAGCAGCTTGGGTAAGAGCTCCGTTTCATCAGATCTACTTTCACCATTGACATCGCGACGTCTACAAAATTTCGATGAAGCTATGTCGCAAAACGTTAAAGTGTTGCTGACGATAAAGAAACGGCAGGTAGCCGAATTTCTGGAAAAGCTTGATAACCGTCGACGAATTTCAAATTCACCGCTTTCATACGCAGTTATCAGGAACGCTATGTACATGGACAGCCACAGTGACCAAATTTATCAACTTCTGCTTGACTACAATAACCGAAAAGTAGACAAGAATGGTGTAGGTGTGAAAATGAGGCAAATTTTGGATAGTATTTTTGTTTCTGAGGATGCTACTTACTCTCCAATTGCTACTTTGTACGAATGTAACAAAACTATTTTGCTCGATAGTTCAACTGAGGTAAATAGAGTTCAATTGAGAGGAGCATTAGAAAACAAAAATGGACTGTATTTGAGCGAGGAGGAAATTTTGAGCATTCCTAAATTTTTCAGAATTTATCCAATCAGTTGGGACCGTAGTGGACATATTGTCAAGGAAATTAAATCAATGATTGAAATCGACATTTTTGCACGTGACACTCTCAATTTGCGGTCTATGCTTATGCTCAACAAAATCAATGCCAATAAACAAAGAGTTCAAAAAAAGCGCCTTGACATAAATAGCAACTTTATCATTTCCCTTTACGTCATGTGGTCCGTCTTCACTTTTATCACAATTTTGGTTTTTTTAATAGAATTTATTTTTAAACTTGGAATTAACTATTGTTTGAATTTAAAAAAGTTCTTTATGTATTTACTTTCGCTATTGTGAAAACAGTTTAAAAATATTGTTCAATTTGCTAGTCATAACGTGTCCATTTCAGGTATTACATTGTCAATCGCGTATAAAACTATTTCTGAAAAGCATCATTTCCATAATTCCTTTACTATTAAAGTTTTGTGAACATAGCCATAGAAGCCCTTTTCTCGACATGACAACCAACAAAACAAAACGTGAAGTATACCTGTCCCAGGCCGGGGTCTTCGGCTTGTTAATCTTATAATTTTCACAAGTGTGCTTTTAATTACTGACCTAAGGTAATGTTGCAGCGGATTAGCAAGATTTAGTTAACCGTTCATCGTAAACTAGTGTGAGTAGAAATTTTTTTTACTCCTACTTTAATCTGTTACAAAGTTAAAATCCATGATGTATAAATGAATCCGTAAGAGTAAATAAGCTGAATTAATTTATGTCACAAGCACGAAAATTTTTACATAAACTAATTCACTATCATACATTTTGCTCTAATTCTACTCTATGACACACTAATTAATCTAATTAAAATTATACAATGCTATAATTTCTAATAAATTTGCACGTAACAAAAAGTTATAATGGACCCGATGATCCCCCGTTGGGTAGGGCCCCTTGACCGGTTGACCTCCAAATGGCATTTCAAGGTCAAACACTAGTTTTACACAGAACAAAAGTTAAAATGTTGGAATGACATCAGATGTCCTATTTGTCCCAAAAATTGTACCTTTTATTACATAATTTGATTGTTTTTTAATGTCTAATGTCTTGATAAATTTTTTACTCCGCTACTTGAGTGTACCGCTTTATCACGGTAGCTTCAGTAGTGGTCAAATTATTTCGCTAAGTATAATATTTGCCAGTCATAATAAAAAAATTTATTCAAAAAAAAATTCCTTTATTTCAATAATCTGCTTTAGATTTTTATTAACTTGAGTGTGCTCACAATTCATTTACCAACCACCGATGCAAAATGCTTGCACTATTTGACGATTTCTAGTTGTTAATACAGATTTGGACGCCCTTTGTATCTGTGTGAGTATAAAAGTAATTTTTAAAAAATTACATCGAACGCTAACTTGAAAAACTAGAAAGTGTTACATTGGAGTGATTTTTAAAGTGCTAGTTTATTTCATTTCCTATAATATGACAACATGCATAGTAATAATATTTGTAGGGATCTATTAGCGGGATTGGGAGCGTAGATATTTATTTATTCATTGATGGAAGGACACAACGTTTGGACGCGGCTATTTTGGTGGGTTTGTAGGACAGACAAACCTAGTGCAATTGTAGCAGTATGACGGCATCCTTCTGTCGGATCAAATATCATTGTCCAATAATGGACGTGGGACGTTGAAAATCCCAGCTTTATGTCTACGGCAGCGAAAAACCAACCACCTTCTGTTTCGGCGCAAAAGGATGTCTCACACCTTGAACAATAGTATCAAAACAACCCTGTACCAGGAAGTACGCCCGAGCTAAAGATCACCGTCTTGCAATAAATTGCCAGAGCTTCCGACGCGAAAAGTCCAAGTACGAGTGGAATACAAATGCATAGGACCAAGGCGCTGTTGACGGTCATGGTAACCTCCAAAAGTGAGCAAGAATCCTTAGAAATATTAAATTTTTATGTTGATTTATACAGCTTGCGCCAAATTTTTCGATACCCACCTTTTTTTGCCTTTCCCGCTCAGCTCATCTAATAACACAATTGTCGGCGCTTTTAGAGAAAAAAAAATAAGCTCATAGCAAACAATAGCAACGTTGACCTGAGCAAAGATTTTCTCTTCAAAAGTGCCGACGATTGTGTCATTGTTTAGCTTAGCGGGAACGTCCAGGACGGTCGGGTATCGAAAAAGTTGGCGCGTACTGTACAACAATAAATAATCGTAAAGTTTATGGTAGTAGAGAGTATTAGATTTTAGAGTAATAGATTTTGCTTATTCAGCCATTCTAATTTCAGGTAATTTTCCGAGATTTTAGTTTTACTTACTGCGTTCAACCTACGGGAGTTTGTTTTGGTTTTGAAGTGCAATTGTGATTTTAGAATGCTAATGCGATTGTTTTTTTTTTGAAGTACAATTGCTAAAACACAAAAAAATAAGACAATTACTTTGGAAAATTTGCATTTTCAATATTTAAATTTAATTAAAGAATTTACATACGTATTTTATTTTTCAATTTTAATTTATAAAAGAGTCAAAACTACAGCAGAGCCATATAAACCTTACTAAAAATATTAATAAACTTGAGAATTATGCAAAATACAAACATAGTTTGCAATCTCACATTTTACGATGTAGAACCCCCAAAAATGATATACCCAATGTTGGGATTCGAACCCACGGCCCGCTTTATGAATATGCTATGAGCCGTTAAGTTGGGTTCTTTCACCTCACAGATAGATGTATGCGATGGTCGTTAGGCGACTAAAATGAATTACGCGCGGCGAACCAAGGGACGTACGACGTTTAATTAGCGTCGTAAATCAATTGAACAATATATTTGTACAAATTGTATATTAATGTTTTAGATGAGTACAGATACCTCACGTAGAATATGTGAGTAGATGTGGCATAGCGTATAGCCGACGGGTAGAGTACTTAAATGTACTTTACGTTTTATTAGAAATGAAAAAGAGACACAGCTTGGAGAGGTCGGGTCACTTTCGCTTGTCCGCGCATCCTGGAGAAATCCTGAAGAAGATTCCGGCTGGAGGAGGGAAAATAAAGTGACCACGATGATTTCCGGAGTCTGGAGTTTTGTATGTTGAATGAGAGGATGCTTTGTGCACCAATTGAACTCTCACTTTTCTTCACATAAACTTATTCCTGTAGCAAAATTAAGTACTTTTTTTTTAATATAATAAATTCTATTTTTTTGGAAACACATTTCAATCCAAACAAGCCAGTCCTAAGACAAAAAGACAATAATTCTTTGTTCTCCTCTTCTAGAATGGGCTTGTATGTCTAGTCTTAACGAAACAAGATATTTTTTCTAAGGTAAATTATACCCAAAAATTAATTGTAACTTTAACTTTTTAAAACAATATTTAAATTTATTTGTTTTTACATTATTATTTCTTTTGCAATTTAGTTCAGAAATCATGTTATTCTTGGGTGACTCTCGTGAGGGTCTTTGTCGTATCTTTATGATACACAAAATTTGACTTGGAAAACTCGCACAAATTTTAGAACTATGTATAAAACTATTTTAACTTTCAATGTAACCATGCAAAAGTTATGTTTCTAAATTATCTGACAGGAATTCAACCAAATTTGATGTTTTTTTCTGTTTCAATTTGAAACAATTTGACAAAAATAAAATTCGACTAATGAAACTTGTAATAGGAATTGTTTGTCGAAAGGTTTCATGTTATTTGTGTCCGTCGGGGCCACAACACTAAAATTAGAAAAATAAAACAAAAATTAACTTCACAATTCAATTTACAAACAAAATATTTCATTAAAAAATTAAATGTCATCATTCATTTTTAGCCGGTATTATAAGCAGTTGAAATTGTGATTCAATTACTAAAGGAAAAAGAATATTTTACACTATTCACAGTCTAAATCACACTTCATTTCCTTGATTATATTATATTGTAAGAAAGACCTCGATTGCTTGATTAAAATAATCAAGAAATGTGCGTTTTTAGTTTCAAGATATAGTGTTACAATTTTCCGTTGTTTTGCTCGCCTCTTTGCCTTTTATTCAAAGTCTGCAATAGCTGATTGTAAAATAAACAGTTCAATAAATGTTTTAATGTCACGTGGCTATTATTGCATAAATGGTTAGAATATTTTATTTTTTATTTTATTTATTTTTTTTATTTAATAATACTCTCCCTGCGGGCCCGTAGCCCATGGAGAGGGGTTCAAGTACGCTTACTTATACAGCATAATAGTATATAGGTTCAGAAGATGAAATAGAATTGAGTGAAAGGAATGATTATTCTTGGTGGTTTCT
>JAQFYP010000979.1:0-18033 GCA_034694865.1 Bilobella braunerae | reverse complement strand
CGAAAATTTGCTCTTCTTAGATTTCTACAATTTGTATTTAATCGGTGTACGTATTCACACATTATAAAAAAATTTGACAAGTTTGTAGTCCATAATCTCGTTCTTAGAACTACAATATAGGTCAGTCTATAATTAGGTGCCGTCCTTGTCGTCCAAAAGAAACGATGCTTCGATGCGGATTACGTTGCCGTATAATCAAAGAAACAATACCTAGTTACAACAAACTTGTAATATGTTTGTTTTTTTGTAAAACATGTACTACGACTGACATTCATGTTCCTATTAAAATTGAATTACACATAGGTGATATAGTAGTCCATGCAACACTTAGCTGAAGCGTAACCCAAAACCAGTGAAAAATTGTAGCTCTAGTTTGCCCAAAGTCGATTCGGGTGAAAATTTCACTATCCCAGCAAAAAACTACAAAATTCACGGGAACCATTAAATATACAAAGTACATCCATGGCATAGAATGATATAGCAACCTTTACGCTACTGCATACTCGTACAATTTCACTCATTTTCATAACGTCTGCCAAAAAGTAATACTGGGTTCACCTTTTTTCGCATTCCCGACACAATTTGACGTTAGCTTTATATTCCTTAACAAAAATTATTGTTCGTGCATGTTTGTAAACGATTGTTTAATTTTAAAATTTCTATAATAATTTTCAAATTGAACAAGAAGAAAGTAAACTATGAGGCCAAAATGTGACGACGAGATCAAACGAACACGTGTAAAAAAAAACACTTTTTATCACAGTAGTAAACACAAAGGCGACTTTTTGTTGTATGTTGCATGGGATAAAGTAGAACCAAACTTTGCTGAAGTTTTGCCTTAAACCCTGAAGCACTCTAAAACCAGATTTGGGTTTTATAGATTATAATTTAACCGGTTTATCAGTTGAATTTTTCATCCATAAGTAAACAGAATACTGAAGTTTCATTTTTCAAAGTCAAGTCAACGCAACTGTCAATTGACTAAACTGTCAAATCTTAGTACTTTATCACCAATAACTCTCAAATCTAATAATTTTTTTTTAACTCCAAAAGCATTCATTTATACATACACGTTTTGGATTTAGAATAAATCACCATGGCAATACTAGTGACTCAGGAAGTAAGTCGCTACAACAAAACGCAGTTAACTTATCTGACTGTATTTTTCGCCACATGTTTGCTGAATAATGTCGTCTTTACTGCCACCGGCCCTCTACCCTCCCGAAGTAAATATAAGTAATATTTATTGAGTATTTAAATATCCTTAAAGCAAATACGCATTATTTAATATGTAAATATTATCGCATAGTAAATTGCAAACTTAATAATTCCTGCAAACTTAAAACTTTCATGTTAGAATCATAAGGCATACCATGACCTATCTTTTCAGGAACGTTTTGTAATGTAAACTTTTGTAATGCTTTAGGTTTCGGCTTGGTTGCATATGGTGCATATTTAGTTTGTGATGTTTTTAGTTTTTTATGTAATTTGTTTTGCTTTTCTAAGAATTTGAGAAAGTTTTCTGGTTGAAATTGGGTCTACAGCTCATAAGTCATTGTAAAACTTCTTGTCAAATAATTATATAAGTTGTATCATTTGCAATTTGATATTTACAATTTTCTTGTATAAATCTCAGGCCATGTCAAAAGGCTTGAGCCCATCACTCTACGGAGGAATCATCTCGGTGTCTTGCGCCGCCATGGCTGTAACATCACTATTTGCGTCAGGCGTAAGTCTTGACAGAAAACGTAATTGTATACGTAATACTGTAGATTAAAAATTAATCGCAAATCATTATTTTAAATACGCTTTGAACTGTACCTTAGGTTGAAAGTATAGGCTTGAAGTTGTGTTTAGGCGGGAGCGTGTTCAGCACTGGAATCGGAACAATTCTTTTGGGGTAATGTCATCACGATGATACCACATAGTACAATTATAGCATATTGTATTATTCCAAAATATATTACACATTATAAGTTCGATGAAATACTTGGCGGTGTTGGTCTAGTGGTTAAGAGCTTCTGTCTCCTCCCCTAGCCAGCATGAGAACAGGGGTTCAAATCCACCGATCAGCCCCAAAATAGTCTTCACTGTTGGTTTTGTCCTGAAGGAATTACCTTGCCTCTGACCTTGTGTATTCCCTTTATTCCGTGAACTAAGCATACACAAACAGAGGATATGGAAATTACCAAACGTTTTTAAACAGTCTTTGTCAGAACTGAGATGACGACCTTCATTTGCATAGAGTCACCCGCGGTTATTAGGCAAAAGCTACGGCCGCATCTCACGTAGGTTGTTGTCCTTGGCCTTTGTGCTTTGGGCCCGTAAAACAGCGGAATGTTACGGTATAGTCTGTGGTGCCTGCATGATGACAAACTCTATGCTAATGAGTCCTTTCCTACCCTCCCCTTTACATGTTAACCATCCGCTCTGCGGCAATGTCAAATAACGTGCCTTTATCCTTTCGTAACTTCGAGAAAATTTTTAATTTATTTTTAGCAAACAGATAATGGTCGTGTCAACTTACAGGTTTTCGGCTCTTTCAGGATCGTTCACTTTATTGACTCTGGGGAAATTTTTGTTGTTGTCTCAGTACTGTCGTTTGTGATTTCCGGTTTTGGAGACGCCGTCAAGCTAATTTCAATCTACATTTTGTGCTTCAACGTATTCACCGGAAACAACTCCTTAGCCATTGTAAGTTTTAAAAATCTTATTTTTCGCGTTGCTATCTTTGCTACACCGGATTGCCATATAAAGTCCAATGAAACAGGCACCGTCTAGTAAAGGTAAAAGATCGCTATTTGACAGTCCTGCAGAGCGGATTGCCAACATGTAAAAAGGGGGTATGAATTTGGAAGGGAAGGAGCTCATTTGCATAGATGTTGTCATCAAGCAGGCACAACACATTATTCGTAGCATTCCACTGTTTTACGGGCCTAGGCCACAAAGGGAGAACACCAACCTGAAATCAGGTACGGCTTTAGTTTTCGTCTAATTACGGCAGGTGACTGAATGCAAAAGAGAGCAGTCTTTAAGATTACCTTAACACTGTGGGGAAATCTTATCAGGTAATTTCTATAACCCTTGCCTGTGTATTCCTACTTCACGGAAATACTGGCATACACAAGGTCAGAGGTAAGGTAATTTCTTTTAGGAAAAAACCAACAACAAAAACTTTTCTGTCGTTGATAAGGAGATTTGAACCCCCGTTCTCATGCTGGCTAGTGGAGAGAAACAGACGTTCTAACCACTAGACCAACACAGCTAACGCGTAATTCAGTTTGAATTGAGATGTTTTATAAAAAAAAAACATTTCTCTTCAACCCTAGCTATAAAGAACTACATGCAAACTTCTGTCTCCAGCTACTTACAAAGGGAAGTACGACTATACGCTTTTGTACACATAAATATTACAAACTCACGTTTGTCCAAATCCCTACCACCTCCTTTACATCTTGACCATCCGCTCTGGGGGAATGTCAAATAAAACTCCTTTACCTTTACCTTTAACTCGAGTTTGCTCAATGCAAATATTATGGAAGCTTATAAATGTACATAAACTAAAATCCTGTTTGAAAATATGCAAATTGGAAATTCCTAAGCTCGCATGTAGGTTCATATAACTTACTACTGTTTTATCATCAACAAAGAATTCCCTTATATTTTTCTTTAGCCTGATTTAGGTGAATTGATTGAATAACGGAGTACTAGGTTATAGTGAATTTTAATGACGTTGCGGTTTTACTTGTATAGGGAATAATCGAGGGAGGATGGTTGATCGGTGTATGCTTTGGACCACTGTTAACTGAACTTGTAAATGGTGTGATTGGCTACACGGCAACATTCCTACTACTAGGATTTATGCAAATTTTGAACAGCATCGCAATCTTTACGCTACTGCCAATCGACCTCGCCCATAGCGGGGTGTATACTGGATTCAGGGACATGTTATCAGGCTACTTGGAAATACTCAAGTTTCCAAGCATCTGGATATTCGCGGTATCGCTGGCTATCTTGCAAATGGGCAGCGATTTTCTTACCGCAATTCTAGAGCCATCGCTTTGCAGAGTAAATCTTGAAACACGCAGTTTAAGTTTTACCTTTTTAAATTTTCATTAGCATAGCATAATACTTTTTTGCTATAGTTTAATTTAAACCATACGGACGTTGGTCTGATGTTCTTTGCAAATTGCAAGTGGAATACCTCAAATTTTAACCCCACTTTGGGGTTTGGTTCTCGACAAAAGTAGTCGACCTGAGTTATACTTAGCGGCGAATTTCGGTCTCCTGAGCATAGCCATGGTGGTCCTCGGTCCTGTAGCCGCTTGCTACACAGAAAAGTAGGTATTCTGCACTGTTTATTAAATTAATAAAAAAAAATTAAAATAAGTTAATTAAATTAATTCTAATTTTCAACAGATTTCCCACAATCATTGGGCTAATTTTGTTTGGAATTGCCCAAGGAATATTTGACGTATCAGCAATTGTCAATTTTCAACTCGAAGTGAAGTAAGTAACGCAAAATATCATTACGATAAACAAACTAATGTAAAAGATAATTCAGCCAAATTTCTTAAATTTTGAAACACAAGAACAAGTAATTCTTCAACTAGGACTTGCACAACACTTTTAAATAGAACATAAGCGTGTGATTGATGATTCGTGATAACACTTTTGATACATGTACAAAGCAGAATACATTTTTTGTAGCATTGTAAAAATCATTTGAAAGTGTCCTCACTTTTATTTATATTGTTACTAAAATGCATGAAGTACAACTATGTATTTACGTTTATTATTTCAGAGAGAAAAGGCTCCATGCGTCGGTAGCCGTAAGCAACACATTTACCGCAGTATTTTATTCCGCGTCACTGGCATAGGCGGGTTGATTGGTCCTAGCGTTGCTGGAGTGTTATATGATAAAATTGGATTTGGAAATGCTCTACTATTCCCACTAAGCATTTACGCATCATTGGTAATTTATCAGTTACTTGCATCCGATAATAATTTCCCGCCATTGTAACTTTTCCTATAATTTTGTAATAAATTTCTTCCTTTTGATCACTACTTTGAGATATTATGTATCGGCTAATTATTACCTGGCATTGTTACTTTTGCAATAATTTAGTAATGACTTTATTTCGATTCATTTGATTCTTTGCAAATACTATTATTATTAATAATATTTTTATATTTTCAGGGAGTTGTTGTGCTAATGCATATGGCCCACAAGCGTTGCCGAGCAAGAGACGTAAGCTCGGATTCCGAATACGAAACACTATAATTAATTACCATAATTACAAAAAAGTGATGGACGATTTTGCTAATTTGCCACTTTTGGTTATTTAATATTTGGTTTGGTAAAATATTGCATACGCGCGTAGTTCCTCCAAAAACTGTGTTCTAAACAAAGTCCGTGTATATATACTATGTATAATTTCCGGCAAAAACAAATGAATCAAGTAAATTTGTTGATTAGTGTACTGTTCAAGCATAGCATAAGCTTAAGTTGAGAAACTTAAATTTTAAAAATGCAACTAAACCATATTGTTTTGTAAGTAGTGAGAGAAGTGAAATTCAAGAAATAAGTATATACTATAAAAGGAAAACTTGCAAATGCTTTCCTTTAAATTTTTTTCATACATTCCTAAACAGGAGGATTAGTATGAGTATGAAACTATATTATTAGTATTGGACCAAATAGACTTCTTTTCATATGCTTAGTTTCCACAATAGTGACCAATACACACATTTTTTTATACTTCGAATACCAGGAGTTAGGAAGTTGTAGTAGAAACTTCTTCAGGAAGCAATTGTAGAATCGAAGTTTTGCTCTAATTGCCCTAAGTTGGGTAATTCATGTACTTTTATCATAGTTACGTTTTTAACAACTTAATTTTGACGCTACGAGACATTACGTTGTCATCACTTGCTGAATTAAAAAATTTTGTACTATTTCCAGCAAAATTACTGATCTGTGGCAACGGGAAACCAAAGTACTAAAGCTATTAAACGACAATATAGTTTAATAATCTAGCTTCACATCTTCAATATTAGTAGAAAGTATGTGTACTTCCATGAAGAAATCAAATTTTCTTCACGCTCCATATTTTATGATAATAATACGCAGACGAAATGCCCTTAAATTTTTAGAGTTTGAATAATTTTCGCTGTCCAAATAGGTGCAAGAAAGGTGCAAATCGTGAGCCTCATTTATACTTACAGTTTACATTGGTTCAAGTTACAAGTAAATAAGTTAATGCCATTTTTATATCTTATTTGAGAACTTCTGGAAAAGTGCATGAAATGCTTAAACTGTTCTGACTTTGAATGCTGATGTTTTTCGATTCATTTGTATTGGGGTTATAGCAATGCGTAGTTTAATAAAACAAATGATTTTCTCACTAAATGAATTAGAGTAATTGATGAAATAATTACAGTTTCAATTATTTGATATGCACATTTCGCTCTATTCACACTATATTACTTGTAATTGTACTGGGAATTACGTGGAATGTTAAATGTTAAACAATTTGGAAACAAGTTTTATTGTTATTTTTTAAAATAGAATTGTCCAGTTTCCCGCACTGTTAAATTAATATGACACAACAACAACAACAACATTTAATAACGAAGTCGATTTTTAAAACAATAGTCATTCAAGGAGGTTAAAATGTGGCCATTAAAACTGGACCTGGTTTTACTGTAGTCTTTTTAGTTTTTGATGTCATTATTTTTTACCTCTATGTACTTTTGAGCTCATTGTTTAGACGTCCTTGTTTTTGACGTCATTTTACTTTTGACCTCTTTGCACTTTTGAGCTCTTTGTTTAGACGTTTTTGTTTTTGACGTCATTGCTTTTGAGCTCTTTGTTTTGACCTAATGACCTGCTTCCCATTTCTCTGTCGTTGTGTGTACGTCGTTTTGTTATTGGTCATTACTGGTTTTTCCTTGCTCTTGACCAGTCGTCATGACCACTCAGCCCATAGCAGCAGTCGTCGTAGCTATACCCTGACCCTTGATTTTTGTTGCCCTATTGTCGCCAATAAAGTCATTTGTCGTCATTTTAGTCGTTGTCGAGTCTAACGCCGCAATTTGTTGTCCTTGCGCATCCACCCACCGTCGAGCCGCAATGCTGCTAAGTTTCGCTAGTATCTCGGGTGTAGCGTTACAATATGTCGCATGATTAAGTTTTAAGATTAAGTTTAAGAGTGACTGTGCTTATGGCTACTTAGTTTAAAGCTGTTTAAAGCCCGTTTTGTACAACTTTTTTATCCTGAGTTCCTAATTAGGACTTTTGTAACTTTAAAAACGATGCACCAATTTATTTGCAAATGATGATGATGCTGAGGTCGCTTGGGAAACGAGAGTTACGATTTTGTTTCACTGAGAGGATATCTCTTAATTGTATAATTATATAATCACACTATAAACAGTGACAATTGTAAATTTGTAAATCAAACTCCACTAATTGTTAAAATAGTGGAAACAAAAAATTAGATAAAATTTGTAAAATCATTGTGGTACCTACTAATGATAGCCAAAATTGAGTAAGAGTAGTTTTGATATGGACAAACAATATGTATATTCTGACAAACAACTATGTTTTACTTTTTTAAAACAGCGGCACGAGCATAGAGTCTTAATCATAGTAAAATACTTAATTCATTTGCGGTTTGATCGTAGAATTGTAACAAGCTTCACTGACTACAGCGTTTTTTATAATTGGGACAAAGGTGCATGTAGTTGCTCTAATTCTTCTTTGAAAACTTCTTCTGTGCTACGGCACAGATCCTTCCTAATATATATTAATCAAACTACTACTGTAATCAAAATATTTAAAATTATATGGTAAGAAAAAACTATAGATTTAGAAAACACGAAGCTGTACGTCATGATTAACAACAATAACATTATATGTAATGTTTTGCCAAAAAGCGGTTGCTCAATCATTTGAGGTTCGTGAAATGTGTTCGTTTGAATATAATTGTAACGGACAATTGGCAATCAATTGTAATTAGTTATATCCAAATTCTAAAAATCTTAAGCCCGTATTTCTTATCGGTTTGTGTTGTGTGAACTTTATTATGCCGTTTCAAAATTGATGGTAATGCAAACGTTTTCTCACATGTTGGGCATTTGTGCAATTTTGGGAGATGTACGCATGTTTTGTGTCTACTCAAAGTACTATTAGTTTTAAATGTAGCGGAAGATGTGTGGCAAGAAAAGTTTCTTTCTTCAGAATGGCTTAGTTTGTGTACGCCGAAGTCGTGATTTGTTTTAAACCGTTTAGAAAATGCTGGTAAGTCGCACTTGTACGGTCTCCCGTTTGTATGGGGCACCACGTGTTGCCGCAATTATTGGCTTTGAAGTGTTGTGTAGCTGCAAATCATGCATTTGTATTTTTTTGCCTCATTGTGCTATTTCTGATGAAATGTGAGTTTTGAATGTGTAGTAAATGCTCTTGAACAAAAGCCACAGGCGTAAGGCTTCTCTCCAGTATGGACACGCATAAGCCTTTCCAGTAGTGATGCACTTGTCAAAGCCATTCCATATAGGTTGCACTTGTGCTTACCATTATTGGTGTAAATGACTCTGGGGATCCTGAGCCCAGTTAAGTTCGTGAACTCGCGTTTGCACTCATCGCATTTGTGCAAATCTTTCCTTATGTGCAATCGGAGATGAAAGGTGAGGCAAAATTTTGTGGTAAAGCCTTTTTCACAGAAATAGCAAGTGTACCTTCTCCTACCTTGAAAAGACATGAACTATTCCTTGATTATTGCAGTGCCAAGTATGAGATACAACAATTTTGCTTTAAAACAGGTGCTTGAACGCTTTTTGAATAATTTTTCTCGTGGGATGTAACAAGTAACTGAATTCTGATATTTCTATCATTTCAAGTGTATTTATAAAGGTTTATGCGTGGGCTATTAAAGGAAATCCTCTTTTGAAGCAAAGGGTTGTAAGCGATTGTCCGAATGTATAAAAATACATTTTATATTTCTTTGAAATTTTTTACGAGGTCGTGCTGACCCTCATTTCCTGAATATACAAGCTTGTGAACTGCAGAAGATTATTCAAAAAGGTTACAATACGGTTTACTTATTATTTCTGCACTATTATGAGAAAACTTACCAATTTTGTGCTGTTATGTGCTGTTTATGCGTTTCACCAAATAAAACCAATAAATCGGCGAAGCGCATAACTTCAAAAGTTTTTCAGTATTAGTTGTGCTCACTACATTGCTAAATTTATACCTTAGCATTCATCAGTTAAGGAAAAGGTAAACAATTTGAGAATTAAGGAATGATTAAAGAATCGTCGCTGCAGGAAAATTCTTGTTACGCTACAGCGGGCAGTGCACGTACTTTAGCTATAATAATAATCTTAGAAATAGTTTGATCTAAATGGTAGTTGTGATGGTAGTTGCTAATTTGTTTTGTTTAACCCACTAACAACGCAATTACATACAGGTAAGCAAATAGGTTACACAAAAACGGGAACTTCTAGACAACTTAAATTTTTCCATAATAATGCCACTGACCGATTTGGACAAATAGAGTTTTACCCCTACTAGTCTGCCGCCAGGAATCTTCCTTTCCAGAATGTCTGTTAGTTAATTAATCAATAACAGACTTGTTTTGATTCAGAACAAATGTACTAAAAAATTCAAACTAAAGGCCAAAACAAAATACAAATTTTGTCTTTGCTAAAGATTTAAATCTTCAACTTGACTTACTTCGAAACACTTCTTCCATTTTTAGGCTTAAGCAACAGTGAAAAATTAACCAATAAAAGTGCAATAATGAAATAAGTTTACGCGATCAAAAAAAAAATACTACTATCCCAAGAAAAAATAACAGCTTTCTGTGTAACATCTATTTGGCTCCTTCGACGTCGGACCTACCAAAATTGAGCGGTTACAATAATTTAAATTAAAATTCAAAGAGTCTTTGAACCTTTTTTTTAGTTGACTGACGTTTAGCTGTAAACGGACCGTGTGCAGGTTAACACACGTCTACAGATTAATTGGAAGCTGACTATTGAATTAGGCTTTTGAGGCAAATTGACCCATTGTTTTCAGTGTTTGCGGATGCTCCTAAATTCATGTTGGGCTTCGCCTGCCTTATATCAAATTAAAAATATTGATTGATATAAGCCGAGTTTATATTTTCTCACCTATATAATTAATAATTCAACTTTTATTAAGTGTGTTTTTTTCATACTAATTTTTCAAAATTGTGGAACTATACAATCCCCGTAGCAGGAATTACCAAGCTTAAACATTTAATTTTTTCACATACAATTTGTTGAAATTTGTTAAACACACACTTTCGAGAAGTACCCTAAATTCGCAACTGTAACGCGCGCTCGACTATAGCGCGCACGCTAACCTAACTTAACCTAACCTATAATGCTTTAAGATAATCACATTTCATACTTTAGCTTTACACTTTGCGTTGGAAACGTTTAGCTGCTACTATATAAGTGCGGTTTGTACACATTTAATAGTGTTCCACTAACCATACAATCCAATCGAAAAGTTCTATGAAGAGAGAAATAACTTGAAAACAAAAATTTAGGCTGTGTGTTTAACTTTCAAAGCTATTGCTTAAAACGAGGATTCACGTTTACAGAATGCAGTCTACAATTCACTTTAGCCTGAGCTTAGGTTGAGTTTCCTGATTTGTGAAACTGTTCATGTTAAATCTAAAAAAGAGATAACCAACGATATTTCAATTTCGAGCAATTTAGTAAGCGTAGTTAAATAAATTGATTTTCATCTAGTTAAGTTAACAAATTACTTAACAGCAAAATCTGTCTATTTCTTTTATGAGAATTTTCCAAATTTTGAAATTCATGCTATTAAACACGTTAAATTACACGAGTTACTTGAAAATGCCATTTAAAATGAGAACCAAAACCTAACCTAAACCTAACCGAAATTTTTGAAAAGGTCCAAACTTCTCATATAACGCCCGTGTTATAATCGCGAATTTAGGGTAAGTGTTAAATCCTATAAGGATTCGCAAGAAAATAATTCAAAAATTAAATTTTCAAAATTTTAGCGTTGTCCCCAGATATTTTTTACAAATTATCTTTCGATGAAAGTATTATCGTGGTAGAATTTCTTCACCCTAGCACGCAATCACCCCATACACATGCCTTTTGTATGTTGCCCCCTCCATTTGGTTTGGCGTAATTAAGGTAAACACTTAGAAATGGTAAAGGAAGTATACTCTTTTTTTCGGCGGGTTCCTTTGCTAGTATAAATAGAGTCAAAAAATGATTTTTTTTTAATTTTCTAGTTTTAATATTTTTAGTGCTAACTGCGACAAGCCTGTTACGTCAGTGGAGTCTCCATTGTTTCTCCATTATAGACAAGAGGTGCATTTTATAATAGATTTATAATACATAGCATTTCTAATAGAAGAACCAATTAAAATTAGGATACAAATGACGTACAAGGCAGTTAGACCAAATGTTATGTTTAGTACATTGAGCTTCTCGGTCTCAATAATATTCTGATAACGTGTTGATAGCAGTTTTCTGGCATTTTATTATCATTTGCACAATTGAGGCAGAAAATTCACCCAGCTTGATCGAGTGATAAAAGCTAAAATCTAAGTTTCCCATCCAGTTATCTAAAAGTGGTCATCTAACTAGGTGATGCAAGTTGATTGGAATTGGAATGCTCGTGCGGTGAATCAAATTTTCATAAATTTCTGTGCAAGGAAGTTTTCTAATGTCTCAAAACTTTTATTTCTTTTGAAGACTTGAAAGCCCAAAATTGACCCGCCATGTGTCATGTGTCCAATACCCTCTTTGCAATTCCCCTGCGCTAAAATTATTTGACAACTTTCTGCCAGAAGAACTCACAAGCGCAACATTTAGGCAAAATGTATTTACCAGCAAATTTTGTCTTTTGCGCTGTCACCATGATAGATTATACAAACCCTGAAGACTTTGTTTCTAATTTTTTATATTTCCGTTTTTACCAATCTTTTGTCGAAGTTCCGGCAATTAAAATTTGGGGTCGAAGTAATTTGGGTGATACGTTTTCCGTAATAAGGAGCCGTAGACTTTCTCCCTATCTAAACTGTCATGTGGTTTACATACTGAATCCACTTACTTGGGCTGAAAAGTGCAGTGCTATCTCAAACTTCAAGTATCTTGTGGAGTGCGACGTTGCCAGCTTCAAATTATTTTGCTATTTGCGTTACACTTACTTAATATCTGTTAAACTAGACAAATTCTTTCCTGAAGACTCTGTCAAATTTTGTGACTACACTAATTTCGGCCGTGACTACTACCATCTCGATAGTGTTCCACACTATGACTATGTCATAAAAAATGATACTCTAGAAATCTTAACAAAACTCAATTCTCCTTCTCGTATTGCCTTTGGTACTGTATTTACTTCTCAAGATCTGGAAGTTGTTGACTTTCCTCAAAACCGAGCATTGCTTGATGATTTACTATTTCATGCGTGTTGGAACAGCGGACCACTCAGTTGGGATGTGCGTGATTTAATGGCTTCAGCGCACGACAATACCATCACTGTCATCCTTGGACAAAACGTTAGCACTGGATTGCGGAAGAGTAGCACAAATGATACTCTGTCTTCTAGAATACTACTAGACCTTCTTCCCAACTTCGACATCAGCGTGCGCAACAAAAGGGTTGAGTACACTGTCACCGTACGGCGATTACTAAGTAGTCACTGGGGTCGTATCGGCATACACCTAAACGTTTTCCCAGCGTTTGCAGGATTTTCCGACACAAACGCATGGCACTTGACCCCTCCATACTCTCAGTTTATTGCAAGCAAGAAGACAAGTTTCAATTTTTTGACTTGCTCTAAAGTACATCAGTATGTCGTCTTTACGTCGTTTACCAAACCTTTCGCTACAAATTTTTGGGTAGTAACCGGGCCCTTAGTATTAATTTTATCATGCTTCATCTCTTTTGTTTTTCACATCTACGCGGTCCAAGAAAACACCATGTTTTTTATCTTCAAAATCATTATGGAACAATGCTTGACAATGACGATAAAGGCGTACAAAATACCTGGAATCAAGATTTGTCTTGCAGTGATATTATTAGGTTTCATGACACTCACGCATTTATATCGTGGAAAAATGACCTGTAACTTGACGGCTCCATTACCGCTATCAAAACTCAAGACCATTAATGAATCGGTCTACAATAGCGGTTGCAGAATTTTGCTGCAAAAGTTTGGTGTACATCAAGAAAGTACGCGAAATACAAACTGGAGACAAATTGCGCCGCATACTGGTAATAGTCGACTTGTGCGGAGTTTGGAAATATTCCATAAAGTTACATGGCATATGAATGATGAAGTTGCTTATTCTCTCTCACCACTACTACAGCATCTGCAAATCGTGTACTCGAGTCGTTCGCATCCACACAATATGATGCTGGAACTGATTAAATGCAACAACTCCATTTATGTTGACACAAAGCCGGGTCTCTACGAAATTTTGCAAAGAATGCATAAACTGCGGCTGCATGGGATTGAAAAGTTATATTTTGGAGAGGACGAGTACTTAGAACATAGCAACTATTTGGCACTGGATAACATGCTATTCGACCGCTACAACCTCGTACTAAGGCACTTTCAATGCTTGGTTCATTCTGGAATATTTGATTATTTGGAGGAAGGTGTGAATTCTAAGTTTTATCTAGAGCGTCTTAGCCTTGAGCATTATCAGCATGAAATAAGTCTAAGAGAAAATGGAGTCAAAGTACTCAGAACCAAAAGTAGTCTAATTCTGGCAGCATTTATCATTTTTGCTATTAGCATTATCCTGTGTATTGCTTGTTTTTTTTCAGAGCTCACAACTAATTTTATATCTATTTGGTTAGTTCAATTTATGATGTTCACTAATACAACCACTACATTTATGTTTAATCACGTTTGGCGTTAGAGTTGACAGTTAGTTAATAAACCAGAAATAGGAAATCAGGATCTGTATAGCTTAATTGTAACCGCTGCGTTAATGCGACACCATCAAAAATTAGGTACCTATGAAGAGTTTGGTTATTACTACAATGAGAGCAATTCTGTCAACTTGCAATGCAATCATTTTTTATCACACTTTTGGTCTCGCCCAAGCGTCATGTAAAGAGATCTAAAGCAAAATTTAAACAATGCTTAATAGAAGGTAATGGAGGGTTGTTTGACATTCCCGCAGAGCGGATGGTCAATATGAAAGGAAGGGTAGAGATGTGGTAGAAATAAGGAGCTCATTAGCATAAATGTTGTCACCAAGGGTAAGCAACATACTATCCGTGACATTCCGCAGCTTTACGGGCCTAGTCCACATGGTAGGACACCAACCTATAATCAGGTACGGCCGTAGCTTTCGCCTGATAACCGCAGGCGACTCTATGCAAATAAGGGCAGTCTTTAGGATTACCTAACACTGTTGGGAAACCTTATCAGCTAATCTCCATATCTTCTGTTTCTGTATATGCCTAGTTTACGGAGATACGGGCATACAAAAATTCAGAGGCAAGGTAATTTTTTAAGAATAAAGGTAACAGTGAAGACGTTTTCGCTGATTGGGGGATTTGAACCCCCGTTCTCATGCTGGCTAGTGGAGGGATACTGAATCTCTAACCACGAGGCCAACCCCGCAGAACCTTGTAAAAATTGCAAATGACCTTTACAACGCCTTTGTTCCAAAATCAAACTTTTCAACCTCTCCAGAATTTGTTTCTGATTTAACTGACTTTCTCCAAAAATCAGAACTTCCGTACATAAATGAGAATTACAATTTGGTTATTGCTACGGAAGAAGTGAAAACAACAATGGAAAGCCTTCTTAAACTTTATAAACCTCCTGATTTCCACCAAGAAGCTCCTGGACTCAATCTTACTTTCTACAACCCTCTGCGGAGCCGGAATTTGGGGTATACACCTTTCGGAGCAACTTGAAGCAACGCAACAGCGGTACCTTAAGCAAGCACTGGGCCTACCCATTGGTACTCCCAAGTACTTTGTGAGACTTGAAACTGGAATTGCTCATGTGAAGCTCGCTGTGGCCAAATTAGCCTACTCCTTCTGGCTCAAACCGATCAGTGCAAAAGAGGGGAGCCTTCTGAACGCGGCATATGAACAACTGAAGAAGGACGCTGCTAAACCGGGATCAGATGCGGAGAACTGGTGCACACAAATGCGTGAACTACTCTTTTCGGTCGGGCTTGCATGGGTTTATGACCTAAACAGCTACAATGTCACCCAAAGAAACCAAAAGCTATTCCTGTCAAGATTGCGAGCGTCACTTGGTACCAATGATATCGCTGCTGCTAAAAGGTCAACCAGGCTGCCTCACTACATAGACTTGGTAAAATCAGATTATGGTGACAAGTTCTACCTGAAGTAATCCCTTCCGAAATACGTGGTTAACCTGATTGCACAATTGCGCCTAAACAGGAACATGCTACTCAACATCAGGAAATGGATAAATCTCGGGGAGTTCTCCGACAAACCTTGCAAGTTCTGTGGAGAATCACTCTCCTTGACCCACGTCCTGGAGCACTGCACAGCGCACGAAAGAGAGCGATCGACACTCTTACGTGTCGCCCCAGCTAGCGACGCTGGTGCGAGTATTAATACCTTTGCCAGTACGACACAGTCAGCGATACGTTACAAAGCCTTACATATCTTCATGTGTAGTTCAATCTCTAAATATGCGAACAATATATAGATAATTTTAACAAACAAATTTGTTGGTTGGGTGCGGGTGTGCCACTATAATTTTATACTAATTTTTGCACTTACAAGTAGTAGGCAAGGCCTGCAACTCTCAGAAAAATCCCAAATTTGGCCAAAACACTTGTTTTAGTGAATAATGGAATGCCAATTTTTAATTTTTTTCTATGGTCACAATTGCGCGCGAAATTCAAAGAAATTGATTTTCAACACTTGTATAAAAAGCTTATGGGAATTTACCCGCAATTTCTCGAGTTTCATATTGTCCCCTTCTCGATTTTCTAAATTTGCTTCACCTAACAATATAGAAACCCCGAATCTCATGGAATTGCATCAAAAATTTCAATTTGGAAATTGAAACATAAATTACATCTCAATTTTGATGTAAATGTCAAAAAGTCAAGTTACATTAAACTTCAACGTATTTTAACTATAATTTTACCAAAAATCCGGATTGTAATTGTTTGATGTTTTCTACTCATTTTCCAAGCAAGCATGTTTGGGACTGAGAGGTAAGGTTTGCAGCAGATAGTACGATTTCAAGTTTTGTGAAGCAAATTAAGAGAATGGCAAAGGGGGGACCACATCAACACTTATTAAAAGTACCATGTGTTCGCCGTCCTCGTAAGTGCTAAACAATGGGAGTTGCCCGAGAGGTTAGAGCATCAGTTTCTCTCCTCTAGGTGCCGGAGATCGAATCTTACCATTGGCATACATTTATGTGTGCCCAGGTATCTCAATCCGCCCAGCAGACAACGCTGTTTTCCAATAGCAGTGACCGAAATATGCCATTCCAGTGCATGCTCCACGTGGGTCTCACTATCCTAACAAATAGGCAGTGGACTGCCTGCTACAAACATACATACAAGTGCAAAACACGTTACATAAATATTTTATTTAGTTTACACTTTTTAAACAATTTCATATTACTATTTGAATACTCACTTTTGGAATCCTAAGATACTAGTTTTTTGCTCTTATATTGACTAAGTCGATGAGCCGGTAAAATACATTTTAACTACTTTAATGTAATAATTTTAATAATCTTGCGCTCGCCAGTTATCAATTAAATTTTTTATTCATAATTTGCGTAATATCGGCCCACTAACATAGCTACAGAAATATTAGAATGCGAGAAGGATATTAATAGTATTGTTCAAAATGACATCATTTACAGTCAAAATAAAGCCTTTGTCAACGTTGAACTGTGTTCCACAGTAAATCTTAAAGTTTCTTAGCGACTTTTCAACTTTCTGCGTCACATCTCCGTGTCCCTTAGACAGCCAAACTTTGCATTCTTGCGAAGATGTATGAATCCTGGCCCCAAGGGTATTAGTGTATTTGCGGCCACAACGAGTACAATTGAGAAGCCAAATATGAGAATTGCCATTTGAGCGAGGCCGTAATTGAGTGCTTTTGCAAAGGCAGTTGAGCTAACCACAACAATTGTAGCCAGGAAGGACAGAAATAGAAACGAATTGAATTCACTACTTAATTGTAGGAATACGTGCAACTGTGTTAACATGGCAATTCGACTGTTATTGTCAGGTAGACTCCTCTGATGCTCCACTGAAGTCCAGATTAAGAGAGAGTTGAATACAGGAATGGCACACATCATGTACATGAGCCACTTGATTGTACTCAGGTACAATATTAACAAGAAGTAGGACAGTCCAACAACGACTACAAATTTTAGTGTAGCAAAGTTCAAGTGAATACCAAATTTGTCAAAGAGATGCGAAAAAAGGTCCAATGCGTCGTCAAAAAATATTATAGGAATTGCAGCGCTCAACATCAACATTACGAGTGTAGCGCCGACATAGAACCCTTTGCTAAAGTTATCAGTTTTGCATCTAAGTTCGGGTTCAATGTAGTAAGAACTGCCTGAAAAAAAATTAAATATATAAAATATTACTTTCATGATGAGGAATAGACGAGGCCGCCTTAGAACAGAGAGATTTTTATTTTATCTTCTGAATCTTCCAGGAATAGGACCCGCTTGTGCGGCTAGTATTAACTAAATGGGGTTTTGAAATATACCATTATTAATAAAAAAAAAAGTAAAAGTAAAAGATTATTGAAAATAATCCGTGTGTAAAGGCACCTATGGCAGCGACTGTGTTTACCAAACAGCGTTAAGGACGGGATAGCGCCATTGCCATGGTGAAATGTTGTAATGCTATCTTATGGGGAAAATCGATTCAGGAAATCTGTTATAACTTTGGCTGTGGACCACCTACAAGTCACCACAATACCTCGATCGAAAGCTGACACCCTGGCGCATAATCTGAA
>JAQFYP010000978.1:0-18044 GCA_034694865.1 Bilobella braunerae | reverse complement strand
AAATTTTGAGTAGTGGAAATTCTCACTATATTGAAAAATTTTCTTTTTTTTAATGTATTACAATGGACCAAATTTGATTTCGAAAAAACGCAAACACTTGAGACCATATCCTGGTAAGTTTAAACTAGAATAGTAACATACTGTAGAACCTGGCGGTCGAATTTAACAATATCCAACTTTAGTTGCAAATTTCTATAAGGTTCTTGATTCAAATGTTTTGTGAAACAGAATTTTAGTGAACCGCTTTTGATTTGCTTTACGCTTTAAAACTTCAATCTTCACTTGTAAGTTTATTTTTAAATTTCCTGTAACTAAAGAAGTTATTAAAAAAATCTCGCATTTGAAAAAGTTCTCAAAACTTGCTTTAAAAGTTTTTTTTAAAAAGGCTTTTAGTAATTAATATAAATCGATTTAAATTTAACGTTTAAATTTTAAACTAAACTTTATGCACAATTTTTGTTTTATAGCCTTGACTTAAAGCCGCTAGTTTGTTTACAATTACATCTACGTAGTTGTGCACTTTGAAAAGTTCACGTGAATAGTATCAAATTTACCACAATATGTCGATATGTAAGAAAACTGAATCCACTGCCTGAATCTTGAGAACATACAAATAGGCTATTGGCTACATGTGAAGATAAAATAAACTAATTAAAAAAGAAGTATAAGTGACGCCTGAATCAAGTTGAGTTTAAATTTAAATTACAAATCTATTGACAAATAGTTAGTTCACCTATAAAACACGAACCGAAAGTTCCACTTTTTCTACTCACAATTATTTGCTGTGTAACCTCTTGACAAGCAGAACCTTTAAAAAATTCTAGATTTTATATAAAAAGTTATTTTACATATTTAAACTTACGCTATGCGACCAAGTTCTGCGATTTGTCTCCTCATACTTGTGGCTGCTGCGGAATCTGTAAAGTGCTTTCTGAACTCTTTACCTTTGAAATTGTTACCTTTTTTCCGATTGACACACAAGCCATTCTGAAAGAACTGCTTTACTGTCTTTGTCCTGTGTCACTGTGCAGAACAATTTACTCAATACTCGTTTTTAACTTTTAAGGGCACAGGACGTCTGAAGAACTTGAAGTACCAGAAATGCCTTCGACCGGCGTTCAATGGTAGATGGGCATGGATTATCCTTGACGATTGTTCAAATACCGGATCTGGACTTCTCACTATTGATATAAGCGAGATTGAGGTAAGACAAGCCGAAGTTTTGTAGTATAATATATTGTTACAGTAGAAAACTAATAGTATATATTAGCAAATGTTTATGATATAATCTTTCTTTGATGGTTTTGCAATTCGATTGCAACAGAACTCCCCAACTCGTACAGGCACCATACGCTTTATGTCCAACTGGCAATGCTTAAGCTTAAACGGCGATTCCCCCGACAACGGACATCCATTCCTCACCTGGGGCTGTCTCGGTCAAGAAAATCAAAACTGGAAACAAATATATCAAAACCAGCAGGTGAGAGGCTTGTGTTACAAATCCAGATAATTTCTGCCAAACCTAGAGCATCAGTATTTTCCCTAACTATTTCGAGAATAATTTTAGATTATGTGCAATATTGTACGTATTCGGTATACAAGATATGTGTAATGCTGAGGAGGAAAACTTTTTTGTAACATTACTTGGTAGCATGTGATACTGTTATCTAGCGTAAAGCCCTGTGACAAGGTGACCTGGAGAAACAAATATTGTCATTTTACTAAAAGTGACATTATTAAGTACAACCAGGTTTTTTCATCAGCCGTTTACGTTTAACCGTTAATCTGTTTGAGTGAAAAAATTTGTGTGGAAATTGCGAATACAATTTAAATACAATCGCTAATCCAATTGTATATTTGTCAAAAAACAAAAAAAAATTAACGCAGAATTACTTTTGTGAAGCTTTGTTTTTTGGTTATTAAGTAGCGGAAGCTAAGCTAGAGCTACTTTATATTTTCGCTCCTGTCCGTCCATCTGTTCATCCGAGTAGAATTTATATCTCAGGAACTACGCAACATAGTTTCAAGCGGTTTTCAGATATGAGGTCGTTGATATCCGACCAAAATCAAGTTTGCGTGACCGGAAGTGACCCTCTTCGGGGTCAAAGGTCAATGTCAAACATATCACATTCTAAATGCTTAAAGGGACTGGGTTAGGATTTGGATTAAATTTTGGTAAAATTTTTATTCATAAATTATTTGACTGAAACCCAACCCTACCATCGTCTTCCTAGGACGGAACATATTTCATAACGTTTTTTAGCAATTTTGGAACCTGTGGTTTTAAAGTGAACAACTAATAATAAATTGGTAATTACATATTTTAATTTTAGGCTGGTACTTTCATCCTTAAACTACTACACAGCGGAGGTTGCCTGTCTGTAGAAAGTGAAGGCCGATCCGTCAACCAATGGGATTGTGTGGAGACGGCAGACAACTCACACCAAACTTGGACATTTGAACCATTCGAAGAGCCAAACCCATACAAACTACTGGAAAGTGCGTATAATTGGAATCGTTGCCTCCAGCACATGCCGAACGATACTTTTACGCCCTTAGTGACAAAGATGACCCTGGAAAGTTGTAATGCAAATTCTAACACAAATTTGCAACAGCAAGTTACTAGTTTCAACCACGTAAGAATCAATAAGTTAAAAAATTCTAATTAATAATCTTGAGTAAGAAATACCGTAATTTATAATACAGAGGGCAGCTGAGACACAAATAAAAATAGCACCTGGCGTTGGCAACAAATGTTTGACAACTTACGGGACATGGTACTATAACAGAGTTTTAGCGGCTAAGGATTGTGATACAACTATTCAACAACAGTGGAGGGTAGTCTATGACATGCAGGTATGTATTTTGCTGCAGTAAACTAATAGTCAAACTAATCCGTCTCGGAACAGGATGATTTACTTTAACTTCACTGTCCTAGTACGAACTAGTTTTGCTAATGTTTAGCACATGAAGCTGTTAATAGTAAAGTAGCGCTTCTGCAGAGCTCCAATTTGTCCCTTATTTCATTAAAAAAAAGATTTGCAACAAACATTTTGGATGCTACCGGTTAATTTAGATTAAAAAGGGTACAAGAAAGAGATAACCCAATCAAAAATCCACCCTACTTCACTTACGCAAACTCCGGTTTCTATATAAAAAAAATTATTGATATTTTTACTGACTTTTTACTTGAAATTGTCCTACGTGCATTGTTTACGTGCAGAGCGAGTCGAGCAAATGTAAATTTTTTTGCTATTGACAGGAAAACTATTTTAAACTGGCTACTAAGCTTAGCACATATGAGGATGGCTGTCTCGAGTCTACCTCTGACGGGATAAAGTTAGTCTATTGCTCGGACTCGTATAGTCAACTTTGGAAGTTCAAAAAATTTCAACACTGGGAAAGATCGGTACTTTAAATTCAAGAGTGTTGTAATTACCTTAGATATAAACATACCTTATTGTATACAATTATATTAGGAACACCTGCTGGAGAGTGATAAGTTTGTAGGTCAATGCCTTCGTCCTAATCCAGAGCCAACTAAATACCTTGAACTTGAAGTCGTCCCCTGTGATGTAAACCAAGGCGGTCAGCAGATAAATGCACGAGATTGGCTGGTTAGTAACAATAAAAAATTCCGTGGTTTTGGTAGAATACATTGAAATAAACGTAAAAGATTACTAATTTTGGGATTGAATAAGATATTATTTAATTTGTTTGCGCGACGGCTTGCACTTCCTAATAAATGTAGTTTCAAAATAGATTGCTGCAATTTGGAAAAGATTTTAAGTCTCTTCCCAAGGATTTTTTTGCATTATTTAAGTAGGAGTTTTCAAATTTCTTTTTATGCATTTATTGTTGTCATAATTAAATAAATTTAAGATGTCCTTTTATGGTTTCTAGGTTATTTATTTTTATCTATATATTTACTAACAGCATCATGAAATTCAATTTCATTTCGTTTCAATTCAATTTAGACGTATGAAGCCGCCGGTTCGAACATCTATGTGGGCTTTAGTGGGGGTTGTCTACAAACCAAGGGTAGATTCAGCGAGGGTGACGCGCAACTGGTAAGGTACCAAATACAATATTGTGAGGATAATGGGTATCAATACTGTCTACCTGGATTCTACAATGAAAGTCGTGCACAAGTAATTCATGGAGTGTGCACTGGCGAAGCCAATCAAAGATGGAAAATAATTAGCGGGAAATTGGTAAACTTGAGAATCTTGAATTCAAAATAGAAAAATGCTTATGCGTTTCTACATTATTTTGCAGGGAGTCTCATTTAGACTACAAAATGAAGAAAACGGGGACTGCTTAACAGTAAAAGGAACCTCTGGACATACGAGTTTGTGGGTAGACGACTGTTCAAAACTCACATCCGACCAATTTTGGAATGTAAAAACAGGCTTCTTTTAACATTGCTCGTCGAGCTTACTTTCAGATGTTCATCTTAAATCTAAAAAAATCAGTTTTCTCTTTCGTTTTTTTCTTGGACTAAATCTAGAATAGAATCCAACCCAGGCGTAGATGAATGCGCATTATTTCAGTCAGTTTTCAATAAATACTAGTAGCAACTTAAATAAATGCTTCGTTGTTTGCAATGAAATTTAAGAAATAGTGTTATTTGGAAAATACGCTTGTTGCAATAGAGCCAGAAATATTGCACTCTGGACATCAAAATGTAGAATACATGAATTAATTGGATCCCTTCAAGACATAACCTACAAGCATTATACAATTGTAGGATGTGTCCTATTGGTTAGTTTGGATTGCGTAAGCAGCTTCAAATCTTTTAAAAGTTTTCTATTTTATTTTTGCCCGAGCCAATTATGTGCTTATTATTTCCGTCTGTCCATCGTTCTTGGACTCGTTAACGGATAACTAATTTATATATTCTCCATAGTAATTCAATCAATTTGATTTGTTATGAATTTCTGAATAAGATCCTTCACAACTTTTTCTTCCCTCTCTTTGCAAATTTCGGCGTCTTCTGTGCCCTCGTTGAGTCTAAACTGTGAGAAGTAAAGTTGTAGTTTTTCTCTGAAGCGGCCGACAAGGCGCCGAACAACACATTTCCAGTATTTCCAGGTGCATTGGATAGCAGATATGCTGAGAAGTATTAGCTATGTCATAGTAAGTCTATTCTGTATAGAACAACTTATGCTGTGGAACCGGAATGTCCACAGTATCAGAATCGGGATCTTGAAAGTTTTTGAGATTTTCCATAAACTTGTTGAGCTGAAAGTATACACTTTGTTGAATGTTTGGGCTTCCTGTTTTCAGTAAAAATTATTTTCAAGGAATGTCCCCCGCTAATTTGGTCAGTCACTAAATGCATTAAAGTTGCACAATTTTGCAAGGATTGACAACAGTGATACTCTTTTATTTTGATAAAACGCTTTATCTTCTTTTAGTAATTTTTTATAAATTTTAATTATAAATTAAAATTTTATAAAAAAGAAAAATACCGTAAACCTAAATAAAACCTAAGAACACTTGAAATTAGAAGTAAACTTTTGATTGTTTTTGCGGATAAATAACTCGGCAACGGGGCGAATCTTTACAAACTACCCATTGTAACCGTTTGACTATTCCATGAATTTGAGTTTTAACGCTAAACTTAACACGACTATAATTTTTACAACTACAACGTTGATATTAAATATAAGTGTAAAGAAAATATTATATCTCATATTTTCTTGCGTAAATATTTGTTTTGGAAACAATGTCGCCTACAGGGCATTTGTAGCAATTTAGTCGTAGTTAATAGTTACAATATCTTTCAAATGGTGGCGAGATTTTTGCATTTCTAACAGCTTAATGAAAATTATAAACGAAGGCTTAAATTTTTTTTTCTTTTATTGTAATGTACACCGCTATCATAAGTCTAGCAGTAGAAATAACAAAGTCAAGTATAACAATAAAATTGTATTAGAGAATAAATTTTAAATTTTTAGTTAAAAAACGTTTCAGATTAATAACAGTCTAAAACAAAAAAAAACTAACAACCAGTGCTGCTGCTCCTGCTGCGTTGATACGGGCTTGTCAGTGTAAGTTTTTTTTTACCTGTTGACGCCCATCAGTATCCAAGTCTCTAATATTTGTTGCCCCATACGACTGCCAAGTTTTAATGAGCAATTGCTCTGATGGCTTCATTGTTGCAACAAGCTCATAACAAAAAACAAATACACTAATAAAACACAACTTCATTGCAAATTGTTTGAAAGTGGTTTTTGAAAACGTTTTTTTTGTAGTTTCGGGAGGGAAGAAATTATAGGAGATGATGTGGTACAATTACGGTGTTCTTTTAAATACTACCAATTTCACAAGCACCGACTATTTATCACTCCCATTATATTTAGAAAAAAAAGTATTTGATGAACTTGGAAACTTGGAAATGAATTAAGACCTTGATTGTAGATTTAATTACTATAAATACCTATGTAAATACATGTAGCATGAGCAAGTGCAACGTTTGCAACAATGAGTTTGACCATTCTATTTGATGATGTACGTAATACAATTTTATTTACTAGAATATTTAACGAATATTTTATAAATTATAGTTTAACTAACAATAATATGGAATCATTTTTTCTGACCCTTGTGTCTCAGAATAAGAACAATGCATTTCAGTACCATTAAGGACCTCAAATATCACCCTCACCAAAAAAAATCGGCTAATTGAATTTTGGCAGTGATATTCAAACTCATTCTTTTGAACGTGTATGGAAAGCGACATGATCGCTCCGAGTTTGAGATTTTTCACTTTCTTCATTTTGCTTTTACGTTAGGATGAAGTGAAACAAGGAGAAGGTGATATTTTGAATAGAGGAAGTTCCCGTCTCTCCCCTTGCATTTGTAGAATTGCTAATTTAAATATCTCCGCCAAAAATCAATTAGCAGATTTACTAGCAAATACTACCATCAGGGTATTATTTGTGACCCCTAGTAATAAGGGTAGCAAAATGTATTAGTCTCACCATAAGAAAGGAGTCATCAGAAAACGATTTCATGTAAGATAGGGAAGACTGGTATATCAAAAGACTGGGATTTAAAAAAATCCGTTAAGGATTGTCACGAGTTGTGGGTTTAATTTATAGCACATCAAAATTTGATATTTGCTCTTCCCTAGCAAAGACTCGAAAAATGTGTTTTTCAGTTTTGGGGTCATTTAGGGGTCGTGCAAATGAGAAAGAAGTGTCATACTCCGGGAATTAAGTTTTAGTCTCCGTATCCACTCAATCCGTATATTATTGTTAAGATACCTATGCACAATTTTTTTCATTTAAAGTTTCATGAGTCTATTGTAGATAAACTTTTCTGTGAGGCTTAAAATTGTAATCGTAAACTATCATAAGCTTCAACTACAAATTTACCTGATTCAACAGGGTGTGAAAAATTTGAACATTAAAAGCAGGACCTAAATCCTGAACAACTTTCTCGTGCTACAACAGGCTTCTGTGCCTCTAATTATTAAAACCTTTTTGTAAATGTTAAATTAGAGAACATAGCGGCTCTCACGTAGGTCTTGAAATATTTCTCAATTGATTGTATGAAAAAGCTAGCTATCCTCCTTCTAGGTTACCTAAACACAAAAAATAGTTTCGATACTTTTTAATATATTCATACATACACGTGTAATGTATGCCTACGCCGAGTTTTAATTGCCTTCACTATTCAACTAGTTAAAAAATTTTAAAACCATTTTCGAATTAAACAGTTTTACATGTTTCATTTTAAGTTTAATCGACATGAGAATTTGTGCAAATGCCTTTTTACCTGGCAGCCTTGTTTTCATCAAAAATGCATAAAAACCACTTTTATTTCAACACGCTCTCGCTCAACTCGAACTTCCTAGATTTTCATGCAGTCTAGATAATTTTGGAATACATTTGAGTTGTCTAAATTTTTGCTGTCGGGATTGTAAAATGTAAAGGAGTGTTATTTGAATCCCAGAAAGCGGATGGTCAGCATGAAAGAAAGTGTAGGAAAATGGTAGGGCAGGAGCTCATGAGCATAAGGACTCATTAGCATAGGTGTTGTCATCAAGCAGGCACAACAGATTATCCGCAACATTCCGCTGTAAAGAGAGGCCCGGCATAGAGAGATGCCTGACTAGAGGCCCGGCACCTATTTAATGGCATACAATTTTTACCGTAAATCTCCTGTTAGAGGCCCGGCACCAATGCAATTACACATCACTTTTACCGTAAATATTATTTTAGAGGAACGACAACTATTGACTGGCATGCCATTTTTACCGTAAATCTCATATTAGTGGCCCGGCACTTATTTAATGGCATACCGGTTTTACCGTAATATTTTTTTTTATTAGGAACCTGCCTCCTTTTTAATGACATAGCATGTTTACAGTAAATCTCCTACTCCTACTTGTCTTAAAAAATTTGTTCCTGAGAAATGACGATTGTAAGAGGGACACTGTCCGAATAATCGAAAATCTTCGACGAGTCCTCTGAAGCGTCTGTTTTACTGTAGTAAATCCCACAAGGATTTTAAAAAATGTGAAAAGAAAAATATTAGCAGCTAAATTTTATATAAAAGCAATCTAATATGACCATTATGCAACAATTTTGCCGATTGGCCTGTATAAGCTCACAATGGATGCTTGTCAGACGGACATAAAGTTACTTGCACTTCGCTTCAGCTACTTAATAAGTCAATTCGTTCAATGCAGCAACAAGACGGAGGGACAAGACATTCTAATCAAGTGGTACCTAACAATCATACCAAAAATAACACTCCACAATCAAATGGTACCTAACAATTATACCAAAAAATAACACTCCGGACAAAAAAAGCAACCAAAATAGTTAAACTAATAAAAAAAACTAAATTATAAGTTATTTTACTTTGTAGATTAACCTTGTTTTTGTTTTCAATATTGTTTCTCTTGAAATATGAAAACAAAATTGAAGATGAGAAATAGAGAGGACGTCAGACAATCAAATCAAATTGGCGGGTAATGGTTGGGAATGGGGCGCCCTATTTTACAGAAACTAGTGAAACGACCACCGATCTATCTACAATTAATTTGCATCAACATATAAATAGTAAACACTTTTTTTTATAAAAAAAATTTCATGAAGTTTTCTGAAATTCAGAAATAACTAAAACTACTAACTAGTCTCAAATTTACTTGCACATCCGCACTTAAAAATAGTTTTAAACTTTTAAGAAGGATTTTTGTTTATGGATTATGGATCTTGAGCAAAGAATATTTTAACTACAGATTTCCCAAACTCTAGGGAAATTTACAACAAATATTTTATTTTGGAATTTAATTATAGAACAAATCATAAAATTTAGTTAAGTTGTAATATAATATAAATGTTGCATATCTTCATTAAGTTTTTCGCAGTACCAGGATGATACAGAACAAGGAGTGTAGAAATATTCCACATGAAGAAACACTATTACTATTGATACAACATAAGTTAATTTGCATGATTTCCCTGGATTCAGAGAATTAGGGTCACCCCTGCGTTACTATCATGTTATGTTCCTGTTCAAAAAAAAGAAAATATTGAGTTCAAAAATAAAAGTTGAACAAGAAAACAATAGTAAAAATCAAATCAAAATTATGTGACTATTATAAAAACCAATATAAATTTACTAAATAATATAATCATCATAATTTACAATTGCATTAACAATTGCTCTAGAGCAATTCAAGCCGCCTTGAAAATGTGGAAACCCGTGAAAACACTGCCTCTAGAACATTCTGGTATGTAACTTGAGGTTACCATGGTAACCCTACAGTGGTAATTTCCATGGTAACGCTACAGTGGTAATTTCCATGGTAACCCTACAGTGGTAATTTCCATGGTAACGCTACAGTGGTAATTTCCATGGTAACCCTACAGTGGTAATTTCCATGGTAACCCTACAGTGGTAATTTCCATGGTAACGCTACAGTGGTAATTTGCATATAACCTAACTTTCATCTAACCTAATTTGCATAATCATAAGGCAACTTGTGTAAAAGTTTCTATTATAATGATCATATCCATGAAGTAATCTAACTTTTCTAAAAAAAAACTAACTTTAGTTGTTAACCAACTACATTAATTTTAAACTATTAAAATTAATTTAACAATTGAAATGCATAAGTTAGTTAACTTTAGATCGTTTTTTTTAGACCATGTCACCTTTCGGTCACCATCAAACTACTGCTTCATTTGTGCCGGGTCAATATCCCTGGAGTGGCCACTGCCAGTCACCCCTCGCTTGGCCCATGCCCTTGTCATGGCCATGCGCCTTGACACAACTGACCCACAGATGACAAGGAACCTCGTGGACTGCTCCCTCTGCTCGGTGTGTCATGACAAGTTAATTGAGGTTAACGACGTGGTTAGGGAGCTGGAGTTAATTGAAGTCAAGTTAACGAAGTTAACTAACGAACTTGACCTCGCCATGACCTCTGGAGTTGAGGCACAGAAGTCACTCGTAGTAGAAATACACGGAGTGGAGTCGTTTCATGTCACGCCTGTCACACTGCGTCACCAAATACTTCAAATACGTCAAAATCAGTGTAAGATTTCAAAATGAATAATTTTAATTAAAAATTTGGAAATTTTTTTTTTCTTCACAATTTTAAACATTTTTTCTTACTAACTTTTTAACCTCCTTTATGTTTAGATGCTACTTCAGGAGAGAATACCGCAGAATTTTTTGAACCAATCAGAATCACTGAAACGAATTCACCGATCATTTTCTCTGACGAATCACGACTACGACGAAGGCTGGCTCGAAAAGCGAAATTTCAATATAAAGAGCTGATGAAATCGGACATTAAAAAAGAGTCTGAAACTCTGAGGCGCGAAACTCGAAATTCCAAAATTTTGAATTCGAGAAGCGAAATTTTGAAAAGCAGCGATTTAGAGGCTACTTTACAAAATCCAGTGCAATTACCAGTCAGTGAAGACGAAGAGCAGTACTTCGAAATAGATCAAATAAATTGTGCAGGTGAGTTGCGCACTATTGACAAAAATTTTGAAAAATGTTTTTTAGCAATTACATTATATGGGAATTTGTTATTTTTCAGAATCCATCAAAATTGAAGCCAGTCCAAGAGATCCTTTATGCAGTGACGAAAATGAGTTTCAAAATTTTGAACATTTTGAAATGGACTTCTGTAAGTTTGTTGTTTTTATCACAAAATTGTGTTTTATTTTCTTTTCAAATTTTGAAAAATTCATTTTTGAAAAGTTTATTTTATATTTTTTCTTAGCTTCACCAATTACGAACGATCAAAACACGGACACAGAAATTGCAAATGATGTTTGCAGTGTTTCAAAAAATGTCAAAATTCGGAAAAATAAGAAGCCTAAATTGAAGAACAAGGGGAGGTCAAAAGCGAGGTCAGAGGTCAAGGTCACTTCCAAAAATTTCCCTTGCAAAGAACCGGACTGTGCGTATCGTACACATAAAATGGAAAATCTTCTGCTTCATACCAACAAAGTACACAAAGGAGACATGGAGCCCTTTAAGTGCCCTTTTCCTGGTTGTGGCAAGTCTTTTGGAAATGCACGGTACTTTGGAGTGCATCGTAGGACGCACAGTACTCTCGGTTCAGGAGAGGGAGGTGAAAAGGGGCGGAGCTTGAGCAATGCCGACCAATCAGAGAGCCAGGAGACTGAGATGGGAGGAGCCAAATGTCCGAAGTGCTGGAAAGTGTTTGCTACACTTCAAAAAATGAAGACGCACCTACGCATGCTCCACATCTCTCCAAAGTGGTATCATTGTCCATCCGCGTAAATACTACAAACATCTTAATGCTGTTTTTTTTTTATTTCAAACAATTTGTTTGAGTTTGAAACAATTTTGTTTAAACAAAAATTTTTTGAGTAGAGGCTGCTCTGCAAAGTTTACTGGGTCTTCGGGTCTCAAGGCTCATCAAGGGCGTTGCCATGGAGACGAATTTCCAGAATTGATTCAACCACCTCCTCCCAAGGTGATTTGTGACGAGTGTGGCAGGGCCGTAACAATCAGGCAACTAAAAACGCACATGCGCCTGCTACATGGACCTAAACAGGTGGGAACTTCTCCGTTACTCACCCGTTGCTCACTTACTCATTACTCACTTTTACTCACTCTTCATTCAATAACTCATTGTTCACTTACAGTGCAGCGTTGTCAGGCTTCACTCGCTGCTCAATCTGCTTATTGCTCTGTGAGCACTGAGCCATTACTCAATACTTTTTGCTCTGTGATCATTGACCCATTACTCAATGCTCATTTACTCACATACGCTTTACTCATTTCTCGATTTCAGTTTCTCTAGCTCACTCCTTCCTCCATCATTACTCGCTTACAGCGTTGCCACTGCCAGGTTTTACAAATCCTGATATTCGGGTTTTTCTTTTCTGCATACTCTGTTTACTCAATGCTTACTGCCCCGTGAAAGCTCATTGCCGTTGCTCAATACGCATTGCTCAACTACAGTGTTGCCAGCGCCCAGAAACCCTTTACTCAAATTCTCGCCTATTTGCTCAGTACTCATTCACTCTTTACTTAATGCTCAGTACTCCATGAGGACTCAACCGTTGCTCATATACTCAATACTCGTGCAGGGGGTATCTCATGCTCACTACTCGCTTAATACTCATTATACCGCAATGGGCTCGTTTGAGGCCTGAGCGGTGTGGGTAGAAATACCCGCTCCATTAACATACATACATAATACTCATTCATTACCCACTCGCACATTACTCCCTGAGATAATTTCAAGAATTTTTTTTTATATTTCAGAACCAAGCTAAGGAGCGAAGATTCAGGTGCACTGTTGCCGGCTGCTCCTTCACTACTCCTATTCTGGGTAAACTCAAAACTCATCAACGCACTCACCCTACCGCTCTCTTCCCCTTACTCACTTGCTCACGAGCAGGTTGCTCACAACAGTTTCGGAGTGAGCGGAGCCTCTTCTCACATGAGCGGACGCACAAGGCAGACTTTAAGTACCTCTCATGTGAGCACTGTGGGAAGGGAGGCATAGTGGAGCAGCATCAGCTCATGAGGCACGAGCGGCTCTGCCTGGCAAGGCTCAAAAAGGAGCACATCTGCTCCTCATGCAAAGGAGCCTTTGCCACGGAGGCATACCTCGCCAGGCACAACTCCCTCAATCCCAAGTGCAGACCACGTGAGCACGGCCCGGGAGCTCTGCCCTGCTCCGAGTGTGACAAGGTCTGCTCCAACGCAAAGTCCCTTGCTCGCCATGCTCAGCTCATGCACAGTGACGAGAAGCCCTTCAAGTGCTCAGCCTGCTCAGCCACCTTCTCAATCAAGGAGTACCTCGTGAGACACCTCAAAATTAGCACAAAGTGTCCTGCAAGCATCCTAACAACGACAAAAGAGCCCTATCGATAGAAACCTATTAGACTAGAAACGACAAATAAACCGTGACAAAGAACTATTTTTTATTTTAGACCAGTGAACCCTATCGGAACCTGCTAATTATTGATTGATTGATAGAAACTAGCTAATTATTGATTGATTGATTGGAACTAGCTAACAAACCCGTCATAAGACGGGAAAATCTTTACGTTATACTCTGAATTTTTTCTTGCCTTTGAGCCTGCTTATGAAGGAACTGAACACTGTTTTTCGCATACCGGCCCAAGCCCACCCTCCACGACCGCAACTTTCCAGGCCTCCACTCACCAAACACTTTTATTCCTGGTACGGCTGTCGAGATTCGATCGCGAGGTAGACTATCCAAGGTAGGGCAAGGGTCATCACCCGGAACTCTTAGAATGAATATATCTATCACCATCATTATCCCTGATTTACCACTTTTTTCAAGTGGAGAGGAAAGAAAAAGCAATAAGCGTAATTAACAGTTTGTGATTAAATTATGCACTTGTATTTATTAGTAATCGAAAAACCGGCAACATTCAAAGCCACACATTGCCTACGATTGCATTACGGTTTACATGCATTATCCGAAGGCTAATTTTACTCTAAAACTCTAAAAAACTCTAAAAACTATAACCACTACTCGTACCAAATTTTTACAACTTCACCGTCGCCTGCTCGTGAGGTGTTTCCAGTCTTATATTTGAACTCTTGTGGACTCATGCCAGTTTCCGTGTCATAGACCGCTACCAGCTTCGTAATACGCCACTCGCACCCCGGAACCACGAATCCGTTGAAATCAGGTATACTGGAGCCACTTACTTTGTACTGTGATGCGGTTTTTTGAGTGTATATTCTGATAAGACTAATGATAAAAAAACGTGTTACTTGGATATGTTGATACAACCGAGTTTTGTCGCTTACTTTATGTTTGGATGAATAGTACCCGGGACATGAATTACACTCCTCTTGTCGCCGCTTTGCGTCTCTATTTCAATCTCCACCTTAGCCTATAGTACACCAAATGAAAAGTTAGTTACTTTATATGTGTTCATCTAAATTAGCATAACAAATGAGTACAATAGTAATTGTGAGGACACTAGTTTTTTTCTTATATGAAGACAACCCTTAAAAAGCAAAGACAAATACCATCTCAAACAATTAAGTAATACATGTCATCTAAGTTAAGTAACTTAGTATGATCCAAGGTCGGTTGGCAATGATTTAGAGAACTTTTCTATCAGGGAATGCCATACTTCTGTTGATCGAAATTTTTACGGAAAAAAAATTAACAACGCCGAGAATTACACCGAGTTGTTTATTTTTCAATTAAGAAATCAACAACTCGGCGTATTTCTTGGCGTTTTTCCTTCTTTTCTTTTTGTAAAAATCACGATCAACAGAGTTATGGCATAACCTGATAGAAAAATTCATTACTTCGTTTCCACGCGACCTTGCTATGATCAGTGCAAAATTACATATTGCACTGATCATATATTACTATATATACTATTACTATATACTATATTACTATAAATTATCATATCACATATTAATATTGTGGTTATTACATGTGTTGGCCAAACGTAAAAATCAAACGTTACAACAGGAGTTGCGCGATCTCTTCCAGTTACGTAAGCGTCAACTACAGAGATGCGGTCCCAACTTAAATCAATGGATTCGTCTTCCTTTTTGGTGATGAAAATGACTGCTCCAGGAGTTAGCAGTGCACTTTTCAATGAGTCCGCATCATCATGCTCAACTGTCATTCTACGTTTAAAAACTAATTTAATTGATTAATTAACGTTAATTTATGCATTGGACGAGTTTTGTTTATCTACCTGCATTGGGAAACTGTGACGTGTTGAAATTGAATATGGATTGGACTCATAATGTAGTACTGTGCCAGAAATTAGTCCCTTCCATGTACCACCGCAAAAGGTCGTCATATCCAAGATATATTTCTAAAAGTAGTGTGATGGTAAATATAAACAAGTCAAGCTTATAAGGACATGCTATATATTGTAACATCTACACTGAAATATTAATATAGTATATATAATATAAAATATATAATACCCAAGTGTTCGGAGAACCTAGTTTTCCTGCCATAAGTCCTGTGGAATCACCTTTGTCATTGTATCCAGGTGCCTCAGGTGTATCTTTGTAGAAAATCCTAATGTAGTCACTTCCTAGTTTTGGACTGATAAATTGTGGAGCTTCACCGCTCAAGGTCACGGACCTCCATATCCATACTCCAGCACTAATTTCCATACCAGCAAATATTGTGATTGAAAGAACATCCTGTGATTGATTAGTTCGAGATTTTGTATTCGGTGATGCTAACTGAAGAAACTAGTTGTTAAGCGCCTCACAATGCTTTTTTCCTCTCGGGAGCACTATACCAGAATCCTTGATTTTGAAACTATGAACGGGAGGTAAATTGTGCATAATTGGATGTTGACATTACAAAGTGTATACAACAGTTGAACTGCATCTGGGCTTACTACATGTTTCCATCAGGAGTAATTCCGTTTCTCGCAACACCTCGAAACTCGACACCACTTTTCTCCACTACAACCGAAACTAAAATTTTATTCTGAAATGCAATTGCAAATAGCACTTTAGTAGTGATGTATATACAAGTTTCGAATATGAGGCTGTGCTGAACACGGTTCTTTTTTTTATCAAGTTGTGCCAATACAAACCAACATTGGGTGAAGTACATATATGAACCAAAATTACAATTTTGAGGAATGATCAACACAAAACAAAATTGAAGTTCACAGATTTTCATTACAATTTCCATGAATCTATTACCTGGGTTGATATTTTATTGCTCTACAATTTCAACAAAAAGTCTTAACCAACTAAATCAACTTATAAATCGTATAATTTTTGTTAGCTAGAAGCTGAGAGTCTGTAAAATATAATAAAACGAAGAATTTACCCGAAAACCCTTTATTTGCAAGAGCGTTAGAAGGAAAACCGCAGCAACACAATGTAGTTTCATTTTTGAAAGTCAAACTAATTTGTAGGAAAGTTTGGAACCTTTTAAAGCGGGGAGAGAACTATCGTATTAATCACCTTTTTATTTTATAGATCTCATATGCCGAATATTACCAATTACAACTCCACTCCTTGAACGGATACTTTGTATGACTTTCACCTTGCGAAAAAAAGTTTCTAACGCAAGCATCTAGAGAAACTGACAATAATATGTTCGAAGTACCTTCCCAAACAAATTGCTAAACTGTGAAATGTGAAGCAATTACTGCAGTTGTAAAGGTAAAGTAGATTTTGACATAAGCCCAATAGTCCAGTGTTGACGAACCCTTAGTGGAAATGTCAAAGAACAGAAAGAGAAATAATAATAGTAATCCTGTAACAAGGCAGGGGTACCCTTTAGGAACCTTTTCCAAGCTTCCGGGTTGGTAGATTTTGCCTAGTAACCGGATATGACTCTATGCAAATGAGGCTAGTTTTCAGAATTATCTCGAGGCCATCAAGTAACTTCTCGGGCAATTTGCAAATTTCCTGACTCAGGTAATATATTGGAAAACCCAACCAGAAGCCATTAGTTGCGGCAAGGCGTGCTGGCCGCAGTGTTAACACACATACTGATTGTGTTTTTAATGACAATTTAAAAAAAAATTATAGTAATTAAGTAGCTACAATCTCAAGCTCAATCTCAGTAGCGCTATTTGTCTACTCATAAATCCCCATTCAATGTAGTTGTTCGTCATACCTACGACTCGAAAACTAGTTTAGATATTATAAGTATTAAATGGATGTATTGCTTCTTTTTTTTTTTTATAAAATCCGGTTTTAGCTAGGATTAAAAATTATAAATGAATTAAGAAATTTGCTTCGGTAGGTAATAGAAAGCCTGTCATAAGCCTTGATAGAGTAAGCTACTGCACAATCAGGGGAAATTCTAACAAATTATCATAATGAATAGCTGCTGTGTTAAACTCCTTAATTAAGAAAGCATTAAATGCAATATAATTATAGGAATCAAATATTATTTACGCTCAATTGCAAGAAATACCATTACAATTATATGCGTTGAACATGAAGCGTACACTATGTACACTGATATTGATTCAGATAAATACATTTAGTTTTTAATTAGATTCACGTTAATTGCGTTTGAGCAAATGTGTTAATAATCTCTATTACAAATAACTAATAGCGCAATTATCTGATTGGAAAACATTTCTCAGAGATATGTAGTCAAAATTTGTAATTAGTGCGCAAACAGTAAACTTCTTATTTTGAATCCGAGTTTTAATTGGAAGTTTAATATCCCAATTTTAATTTTTAAGTCATATTGGTACCAAATTTTTTAGCAAAAACAGTTGCACTGGCCATTGACTGTGTGTCGCACCGAGTTACTACGATTGTATCAATTGTGGTTTTAGTAGTGGAGGTAGTAGTACAAATTTCTTAAAATTCGTACATGGATACAAATATACCTGTAAAAAGTTGTTTGCAATAAGATAGAAATGTTTTCAATGCTCGCTTATTAAGTAGCGTATTAGCTACTTTATGGGAATGCTCTGTCCGTCTGTCTGTCTGGTAGCGCGATAACTCTCGAACGGATTAACTTTTTTCAAATCTGTTTTCAGCGATAGGTACTAGGGGTCAAGGGTGAGGCC
>JAQFYP010000977.1:0-18045 GCA_034694865.1 Bilobella braunerae | reverse complement strand
CGGTTTTCCCGGATCCGTCACACTAGCTTCGCTTCAACTGATTCGTCCTCGAAACGATTTTTTCTTATTTCACCATGGCACAGATGCAATTTTTGAGTCATGTGCACGGAGTGTCCGCCATAAAGCAATTATTGACATTCCCAAAACACTTCAAATGTACTCACTAAAACTTGTCACAAGCCTTGATAAACAAAAAACGTTTTATAAAACAAAAAACGAAAATGTTTTAAACGGAAAACATTTGAGAGTTTCCGTTACGCTTGCCCCCTCATATCTCCGTCTAGATCAAGATGGTAAAGCAGCAGGTTCTTCTTTACCGTTTCTAATCGATGGGGCTCAACGATACAACTTTTCATTTTCGTTAAAAATGTCAACTGCTAATGGAGCTACTGGATTTAAGAAGAACGGTATTTGGCATGGTGGGGTTGGGGACGTTGTCAACGATCTTGCGGACATAGCGGTCGGAACCGGTCTTGGGCCGGATCGTAACATGGTGGTGTCACACGGAATGGCTTACGATAGAACTGATCGTAAATTTTTTATTAAGTACTCGCCTGCCCAGACTAATTGGAAAGCATTGTTCCGTACATTTCTATTGAGCACTTGGTGTTCCATAATTGGATGTGCATTTGGTGTAGTTCTCGTGTTTTTCGTCCAAAGAATGACGCTTCAAAGTACAAACGACATGCGTTCAGAAGGGTGTGCCCAGGGGTTGATGAGTGTTGTTGCCATTCTTCTGGAGCAGAGCTCGAATGTACTTGTTAATTGCAAATCAAAGCAAATTCAATCAATACTGTTTCTGTGGGTTTTGGGTTCTCTAATACTAGGTTCAGGATTTCGGTCTCGTTTGATATACTACTTATCCTTTGCCGTCGCGCCAAAAATTCCAGCCACACACTTGCATTTATTGGAGGAGAACTACATACTGTTTTATCGCTACTATGGCGGACTTGCCTACAGAATGCTACTGACTTCCAAAGACCCCAATGACAATTTAATTATTGCAAGGTAAAAATTACAGTATTATTTACCACCTCTCCATATACATCCTTGGGGGTCAAAGGTCAAGGTCAAAGATATTATTCTATGACAACATGGAAAAAGACCCTTACAAAAGTTGTTCCTCTTATATAGGGGAACAACAACTGTGGTGGAGACTTTTCTCTGACCTAACCTCAAAATGACCTTTCAAGGTCAAACCTTACTTTTCCTTGAAACGAAAAGTTATGACGGTATAAAATGACCCAAGAGCCCTAGACCCGGAAATGACCCCTTAACCTTAAATGACATTTTAAGGTCGAACGCTACTTTTGCATTAAACAAAAAGTTATGATGTTTTTGATGATCCCAAAGCCTCCCTTGACACGGAAATAATCTATTGATTTTTTTGCACGTGGCTTGAATAAGCTCAGACGCTACCATTAACCCAAAATTCTGGTTTTCATCACAATACTTTTCATAACTTTCCTATGTCTTGTGTATTCCGTCCAATGTTCCTATTTCCGCTACTTGGTTGACCGTTTTACCACGATTTATTGAATTTACATTGAATTAACAGAGTGTTTGAGTTTTGAGCTAATGAATTTGTATGTCACAGGTCAAGGCTTGTAAACTCTTCGATTGATTGCATTATTCTTGCTATTCTAACCCCAAAATCGGCATGCCTTGACTGGGCGGCTCATGGAATATATGCGATGAATCGGAACGCCACTGTGAATACAATGGATAAGACACCTCTGGTATATGTTTCTGAGGAAAATTTGATGCGGGTTCTAACTGGATGGCTATTTAGGAAACACTCGCCTTTAATTGATTCTTTTGACGTATACATGACTAGGATAATAGCATCAGGCATCTACTACAAATGGGTTGAACAAGATGCACTAATCCTAAAAACCGGAAGCAAGAATTGGATGCGCCAGAAAAATGGATCAGAAGTAAACAAAAGAATTCTCGATGTGTATTACAGTAGCACAAATTCCTATTTAGGACCTCTATCAATGAGTATGTTCACAACCTTATTTGCGCTTGTTCTATTTTTCTACTTTGTTATATCAGCCATTTTTGGTGTTCAGTTGCTGTTTAGAAATTTAGAGTGTAAATGGGGAACTTTTTTAACTTTTTGTTTTAGTTTTCGTGTATTAAGTTCACTCCCTATGGCCCAAAGCCCATGTCGCCAAAACAGAAGTCGTAGTACATGTTATTAACTAATGGACTCTGGTTAGAAATTGTAAGCTCTAAGAAGTGTAATAAAATTTAATGTAATATTGTCATGCTGAGTTTAGTAATTGAAGTCTTGATTAAATGTGCTAAATCAATAGTATGTAACTTTAAAGTAAGTGGAAAAGATTGGCGACTAACTTTTTAATTATGTAGTAATTTTGACCGTCAATACGAATTTTGTAGTAGTTATCCTTTTAGCTTTGGAATAATAAGTTTTTCTTGAAAGCCTCGACAAGAAAAATAAGTTGTAAAGTTAACAATTCAAATTTCCTAGAGTGAGTCACACACATATGTACGGAGGAAATGGTAAGAAAATATATAAGAAACGAAAATATTGTTCAAAATAAAGAAATTTTGAATTTTGGCATTAAACATTAATAAAAGATTTTAATATTATTTCTTGGTTTATAGGAAATACAGTATTTAACATAAATTAAATGACAATTATTTAGCAAATCCTATATGTTTTAACAAATTTGACAAATAACGCTGTAAATGTTTTGCTTTAGTTTGCTAATATCATTAAACATAATTATATTGGCCATATTAATTATTTCGTTTGTCAATGATCGATTTGTCAAGTACAAAAGACTAGATGCCCATCATGAGCCTAGGCTTCCTTGTTATTTTATATTTCTACTGTTACCGTTTTGTTTCCGTTTCCATATGGAAAAATTTGTTTTGTTTCCGTTTCAAAACGAAACTGAAACACCCATCCCTAGCGGAGTTTCAAAATTGTTCTATTTTTATTTTTTATTTCTATTTGTAACTATTCGAATTTTATTCCATGGGGTTCCAATCCCAAGTGGTAAAAATAGTAAATGAATGAAATAAAGCGGGAAGGCAGATGCATGGCTAATTCTATGCAGTTGTTGTATAGTACACGTTACAAAAAGTCTAGTTTTGTAATTTGAATTGAGAAGAAAATTCAAAAAAATAATCGTTTTTAGTAAAAAAATAAATAAATCGTTTTTAGTAAAAAAAAATTAACTCTTACATTAGTTTATACTCAAAACATAAAAAGAAGCAATCTACTGAACGTTTTATTTTTAAGCATCACGTTATAAAACACTGCGTAATTCTATGACGCGGACCTGACATTTTAATTAAAAAATATTTTTTTAATTAATTTAATAAGAAATATTCATGTATTATTTATTTTCATTGCATTAAATTGGACTTCCTAGTAAAACCTTAGTCTTTTTTTTTCAATCTAGGTCAATTGCCTGGAGTAGAGTTTTGAGGGCAGGGTGGTAGTTTCTTTTGTCCGGGAAGTCAAGGGACCCTTTCAAGAACAAAGGAGCTACTATTCCTGTCTATTAAAAGTGTAGAAATGAGCAGGGTTTTTGTATAACTAAAAGGAAAAAAGGCTGAGGGACCCTTATCACTTTTAATGCACAGTTTTTTGTCCGTTTTTGGCTTAAGACGATGTTCAAAAATTAGATAGCTTAGGAAGTAAGAGCATCTGATGTTTACAATAAAATTTGAGACCCACATATTATATTGAGGGTCTGTGATTCGCAGGTTTTGTTAAATTTCTACAAATTACCAATTTCCATCATTGAGAAATCCAAATTGACACCTTGAAACTAAGTCATGTCAATTGACTGGAACTTTATTTAATACAAATTTTGATTGATTATTTTCCATTTGTTGTATTTTCTGCAGGACACTCACCGCTGACGTATGGAGACAAAAATGGAGTTTCCATTTGTAAAATTAGAGAGGGTTAGATTTTGAACTCCAAAAATTAAATCTATACTCTATTTAATTTAATTCAGTTTTATTGTTGGTGAAACCAGTTTTGATGTTTCAGTTGAATCCACAACTTTTTGAAAACCCAAAAATAAAATTGGAATTCTTGAATATAAAATACACCGCACCAACGTTACCAATATGTAAATTTGAAGATGCAAACAAAAAACCCGATCCAAAAAATATGGAGGAACGTGTGAACTTCAAAGGAAGTGAACTAGTGCACCATGAAGTACGTATATCCAAGGGTGATCAAAATGGAAAACAAAAATACAAGAGGAAATGCATTTTGGAGGATGACATACTGCCGTATAAAGCGTCCAAACTGCAGAGGAAGTTTCTAGATCGTGATGTAACAATTTATGAAGCTAAATGGAGGCTTACTATTATTTCGCAAATTACTATTGTGCATGTTTTTTTTTGTATGTTTAAGGAAGAACGGGATTTAAGAATAATTGCAGCACTAAAGCGGATCACGCGAGACATTGAATACGGTTTTTTTGAAAATGCAGTGCGGGAACTAGAGGTTGCAAATTTAGTAGAATTAGGCTTTACATTTGAAGACGAACTTTGTGTATTGAAAGATAGACTTATTCAGCTCCAAAGTATTTTTGCTGAGTGTGAAATTGCAAAGAGCAGAAATCTGCACTCTGATGTAATAAAAAAAACTTAAATGTAAATTATGATAAAAAAAACGTAAATATAATATATAAAACTTAAACGTTTTTTTTAGGTTTTGCGTCTCTGCAACCGTGGACTGTGTGTTTCTCCTGGAAATTTAGAACTGCAATTGCTAAGCGCCGATGCTCTGTACAAATTGAATCAAACTGAAAAAGCACGTTCAATTCAATTTGAAGTTGCTAATACGTGTTTCTCTCGTGCTATGATTTGCTTTGATGCAAATGAGCTCGATCTTGTACTCGACCTTCTAAATCAAGCAATCCAACTGACAAAGGAATCAAAAATTCTCAAAATTAAAGGCTTTAGACGACAAATTGAAAAAATTAAAGAGGTAAGAAAAGTGTTGAATAGTTAATTGAGAAATACAGCCACCTAAAATTTGACACCTAAAATTTTGAAATTTCGATGACAACAAGTGTAGGATAAATTTACCCATTTATTATAGTAAAGTATTGTAGCAAATTGATCAAAATATTATATTTTATTATTGACAATCGTGTCAATTTGACACGAAGTCGTTACAATTTTTCATCATTGTAATTCTATATAAATTTTTAGTATTTTGTGATTTTAGTTGGAGGCTGATGTCAAAGCGCTATTTCGCAATGCAAAAAAGTTTTACTTTGAAAAGAAATTCGAAGCTGCAGAAATGATTTTCGAAGAATGTTTTCTAAAGATGGAATTGCTTCTTTTGAGAATGTAAATCACACACAATCGTTGAAATTTACAATAATTTGTGTAAAATTTTTACTGCTATTCTATTTTTTTTTTTGCAGGGACAAATTAGCTCACAGTGACTCATAACGGCGGCGGTGAAAACAAACTTTAAACGTGTGGATGTCTAATGCATTCAATACTTCAATACCATTTATTAACCAAATTATTTTAGTTTATTTAGCAAATTTTATTAAACACAATTGTACGTATTACTACTGACATGGGACCTACTTGACCTGTAAGTCGAGCACAGGCATATGGGTCATTCAGGGTGTTAAACTAGATAGTTTTAATAAGTTAATTGTCTGCCTCACTCACGAATAGATTTCCTGTGATTTTTCAAAATTTCGATTTTTTGGAAAATTTTCGAAGGGGGGACCATTGGAGACTGTAAAATTCCCATGTAATTTCCCATTAACGATTTGCCAAAACTGATTTTCAGGCACATTTAGAATCACAATATTACAGAAGAGCATTATTATTATAACTAGCATAACAAGCCCGTCCTAAGACAGGTTAAATGATGACTACTTTCTTATTCTCACCCATATTTGGGTAGGCACAAAATTGTACAATTTTTTCAGGTCAGGTCAATAAAGTCAGGCTTGAAATGGGGTTTAATAAAGATAATGTTACATCGTTATAAATATGCCAATATAAATAATATTATAATTATACGGAATAAAGTATATTGTAGTATGTGACAGAACAAAAATTAAACGTATTTTGATTATTGCAATAAATATATTTACAATGGTAATGGACAAATTTTGTGTATAAGAAACTTGTGCGTGCGATCGTAATTCTACAAACACACGACTTTGCTAATGCAAGACTAAAAATATATAATAAAGAAACGTAGCGAATCGTAAATTGTTGTAATTGTGATTTCAAATGTGCGTGAAAATCAATCAATCAATCGTTTATTTGACATTCGGCGTAAGCCATAATCAACATGAGTCGTAGGGTATAGTGTATTAGTATTTTGTATATTCAAAATTTTGAATGTGAGTGAAAATCATTTTTGGCAAATCGTTAATGGGAAATTACATGGGAATTTCACAGTTTCCAATGGTCCCCCCTATGAAAATCATCAAAAAATTGAAATTTTAAAAAATCGCAGGAAATTTATTTATGAGTTAGGCAGACAATTTTTTCTAAAAAACTTATTAAAACTAGTTTAACACCCTGAATGACCCATATGCCTGTACTCGACAAACAGCTCAAGTAGGTCCTGAGACCGTTTTTTAAATTGAACGGCCTCTTTCAGCCAAATGGGAGGTTGATCCCGAAAAGGTGGAAACGAAAAGGATGAGCGATTTGACAATTTGCAAACTTTAATTAGGTGTCAAAATGCATGTATACTTCCATGTAAATAATACGCTACTAAGAATTAGATTAGATACCAAACCGTAAGTAGTAGTTGTAGTAAATGTAGCTGTAGAGTAGTCCTTAGGAATTAACACTAGTTTAATTATGGCTAAAAATAAGACAATTAATTGTAGAGGTCACTTGGTTATTGGCGGAGCGACTTTGTCCAGATGGGAATTCCTGGAAGATGCTGAAAGTTGGCCGTCGGAATCCAAGTGACCGTGCCGATCTCCTTCTCTTCCTTGCCTGTGCTGCGTAGGGAAAATGTGCTGCGTAGTTGCAGGTGATGAGGAGAAGAGGGAAACTTGAGGGGAATTTCCACAGTGGAATTGTACTGCGGAACGGTGGCGTCTGTGGCTTATAGACACGAGATTTGTCACACTACAAATGCCGTGAAATATCTCCTACTGTTTTGTTTCTGTATGTGTAATCAAAGTAATCGTAATCAACAGTATTTGAATTCTCAAAAAACTAATTTTGTAGATTCGTGTTTCCAATCAATCAATTTTTTAATTTTATTTGTTTAAACAATACTTTGATTACCCTAGATGTGTTTCAAACATTTGTATCAGTAATATTTAAATTTGAAATTAGATTATGAAAGGTAAATTTTAAATTTTGAGTTTCTCCAAACAAGGAAGTTTTGATCAAACAAACTTGAATATGCAGTTTTTTTTAAAGTAACTTTTTTAATACCTATGGAAAGGTTGACGTCTGAAAGAGTTTTGAAACAATTGCTTTGAAACAATGAAACAAAAAATTTGGGTATCTATTTTTAATTTTTAATTTTGGGCAAAATTTTTTGGCACAACGTAACTCAAATAGCGTTATTAAGAATGCCGTATTTGCTTCTTGTGTCTCCAAAAATTGGTTTTAGTCTTAAATTTTTGCAGAGTATGCACTTGCGGTTGCCAGTTCTTTCACATATGGTTACTGTGCATGATTTGCATGATTTGATGGTGCTTAAGTGAGGTGATGTTGTAAACTGCCGTATTGTTGGCACGTATGCAAATTTCTCCTTGTGTGAACGAAGAAATGATTGCAAATGGTGCTCATGGTGGCAAAGAGCCTGTTACAATTCCTTTTTGGTGGTGACATGACCAAGAATAACAAATACTTAATATCACACAGCTGGTTGTGTGAAAAAGCATTCGTAATAGCAAATATCCTTTTTAGCACTTCTAGAGGCAATATTTTTGTCAAATAAATAAGAATAAAGTTTCACAAAGGCAAATAGGATAAAAAAACAGACCTCAATAATAGTAAAAAATTTGAAACCCTTGAACAATCTTATTGTCAACCTCTCAAGATTAACATCTTGAAATTAAGCGCCACGCATTTTTAGAAAAATCAAAATTTAATCCTAATGGGTTTTAAAGTTTTTGTCTTCATTTTTTTATGCTTGAGTTTTCATTTTATATTGACTAAACTACTTATATTTGGTGTTACTGCACCACAAATTATGCGCACGTACTCTACTGCAAGATTATTTGTCGAAAAATTACTCGATTTTATTATTCAACAAACTGCGGTTTATTGTACACAAAACAACTCCGCAATTAAAATCGGCTTAAAAACTATAAATAAATATATTTCAGTACAAGAAAGGTAAGTTGCTGTAATTAAATCATGAAGGCAAATTACAACGTTATGCATAACCACAAAGTTCGGTTATGGCCGTATATAAGTGCTAATCTTAATGTTATTCTAGTATAAACCAAACCACCACTTTTTCCTGTGCTCGTGCCGAGATTCGATCTCGGCACATTTTATTATATTTTTTTTTATTTTCAGGGGTCAAGGTCCCATTTGCGGGTAAACGAAGCCTCTAGGGCAATTGGGATCACCACAACTTTTTGTTTCACGCAAAAGTAGAGTTTGACCTTGAAAGGTCATTTTGAGGTCAAGGGGTCATTGAGGGGTCACAGAGAAAAGTGTCTAATACAAAAATTGTTCCCCTTCATAAGTGGAACAACTTTTGTGGAGATCATTTTTTACGTTGTCATAAAACAATATTCTTGATCTTGACCTTTGGTCCCCAAGTGGATCACTTCCGGTCAAACAAAAATAAACTTGAACTGCCGAAACTACTGATAGTTCCGGAGAAACACATGTGACTTGCACGGACGGACGGACAAATTTAGGGAAAATATAAGTAACATTCGCTTCGCTTCCGGTACTAATAAAACAAAATATGGTGTTTTTTGCGTAGTATTTCACACTATACTCATGTTCGTTCTAAAGACAAACAAAACAACACTTAAAAATTCGATTATAAGTCAAACGAAACACTCTAGTAACGTTCCACATTTTTGTCACAAAATATGTTCTCCAAATATCTTATCACAATACACATTAAGTACAAAGACGTTTATGTATAACAGATAATTTGATACTGATTTGATCACTATTTGATTTAATAATTTTAGAACTCAATCATTTTCCATCATAACATTTATTACATTATAAAATGTCAAGATACATCGGTAGAATGTAAAATACTAGAATCAAATAGAGGGTTAATAGCATGGTGTGTGTATGAGCGGTGTGAAATACTCTGATGTTAATGTAAACATATCATACAACAACCATAAGAGTAGAATCACATGAGTCTGGAGCAAATGTAAATACTCCTAAGCTACTTGCAGTCGATTTTGCAACATCTACCTGAAGTGCTTTAGTAGTTTGGTCTTTCGGTATTATCTTCCACAGTTCGTCAATAAGTCGTATGTTGTTGTATTTAATATCCAGGACCAGTGCCTTGAAGTTACCCAATGGTGCAGTTGTGTTGACCAACTCTTTGTGCCAAACGTAGGAGAGGATAATATCGACAGGATACCAGAACTTGCCTTCGATTTGCCAGATTCCCATTTCGCTCATACCACTCGGATTATTAAGGCAGACTACCTTAACGTTCTCCCCGCTGTTTTTGCGCTCCAAAATTGCAGTGGCCATGATTCGTATCTGAGCCCTTGGAATTGCCATATAGATCTGATTGTCCACGGTTACTCGATTGGGTTCACAACCCACAATAGCGCTTACAATTGTCTTAATGCTCATATCCTTTCTGTATAAAAACACATACATAATAGAACTAAATTGAATGCACCCATGTTTATTCTATATTATACGTTTCAACAGAAAACCAGACACATCAATTAATAAAACTGTTTTAATTAGGTGAGATTTTTAATTGAAATTAAGGCAGCCCAGAAACGCATTCTTTTTGGTAATCTTGCAAGAAATGTTCCATGCACCGTTTAAGGTCTTTATTCTTAAAACAGTGGTTCGTGTAAAAAACAGTAGCTCATACAAAGTACAGTTTTTTTTCCAGGTAAAGGGACCATTCAATGGATCATTCAAAGGTGCGATGACCTTCCTGGTCATTGCACCTTTGATATAGCGGTGTAACTCAGGGCTGTGGAATCGCGAGATCGATGCGACCCAAGGTTATATTTTCCGTAAAAATTTAAAAAAAAATGCTTATAGCACAACATATTGAGCCAGCCCAAAATGTTGTGCAAGCTCACAGATGCATAAGCTCCGACCGCCTTATTAAACACAAACATTGCGTAATATTTAGCTCATGTTTTGCTGAGACGGGCTTGCAGGTTTTTGTAAATTAGAATTGTTAGCCATAACTTACAGTAGCCTTTTGAACTCATCCTCCTTGATAATTTCACGACGCTCAACATCAACAGCATAGTGTAAATTATCGATTGTATCAAGTTGACACTCTTTTTTGTCTTTGTTTGTAGTCACGTATGAATTTGCCATGTCATCATGTTCGTTAACTTGCGTCAAATTCCAATTTTCAACAGGCCTGAAATTTTTAACGACAACTTCGATTCGTGGGTCGTGTTTCTTCCCAGCTTCGATAAGCTTATTCAACGCTTCCTTAAAATCCAAATATTCTTGATTTTCTGCTCCAATTAAATAGTTTAGAGTGTAGACCACAATAATTTTGGACGGTTTCTCGTTGTCTGGAAGTTCAGTATTAGCCAGCCTTTCTGCCTGTCCGTATATGTAGGAGCATGCATAACCACTTGTGGAGGCGACTATAAACTCAATGTCGCCCTTGCCTTCATAAATATTTGTGTCAATTTCATGGAGATACTTTAGTGCCCTGTTGATTGCGTTTCCCTCGGCGACCCACCTCTGGACGTAATCAGCCGGATTATACCCCGCTGCAGTGTACACATTGTCCACCATGTCGTTCATAATGTAGGTGTATTTGGCGGGAGTGGCAGTAGTAAAACCTAAGAAGGACATTTTCAGAGTTTCGACATCTAGGATTCCTATTTCTTTTCTCTTTGTCGTTCATACGATTTTCAGTGGTTAGAGCGTCTATCTCTTAAATAGTCAGCCTTAATTAGGAATCTCAAATACGCAAAAACGCTTTGTTACTGGTTTTCTTTTTAAGGAATTTTTTAGTCTCTGACATTCTGCATGCCTGTATCTTCGTTATTTGACTTCGCAATCAGAGGATATGTATGTAAAACTAAAACAATCCCTGTAGCTCTGTGAAAATTCAGAAGACTGCCTTCATTTGCATACATGTGTGCTAGTGATTTCTTCCTACTATTACTACCCACTACACTACATGCTGGTCAGTCGTCTTGCGGGTATGACAAAGAACGCTCCTTTATCTTTTATTTCTTATGAATTGTAGATGCGATTCCTGCGAAAACAATTCTAATAGTTCTGATAATTCTGCGTCATGTGTTTTTGCCTCGAGCTTTAAAAAATGAATAGAAAGAATGGAGAGTTTTGTGAAAGCCATTTTAGAACAAAACCGTGATTCGGTTTCAACCAGAATTTGTTCTGAAAAATAATATCTGAAACTACGAAACTAGAATTTTTAATTCAATCGAATTCTACAGACTGAAAGCCTTGCTTTTCAGCACTACAATATAGCAAAAGAAAAAGCAATAAATTCTATACTATCATTTTATCTGTTTGTCCATCCTGGACACGCCACTGGCCACACTGCGTGCCACATCCTACAACAAGTATTTGATGAATGCTTATTGTGACGCTACAAAATCATCCAAAATAGACCACCAGGATTACACCACCTTGTCGTGGTGTCCTGATCGAGAGTAGGTCGCAGTATCTATAAATTAAGGTGTTAAACAATGGCCTAGCAATCGGAACTAAGGCACTATGTTTTAGACCCTGCGACTTGCTCCTGACCTGGACACCACGACAGGGTGTCCAGGGTAAGTTGGTGCATCAAAACTAGAAAACCTTGACGGATAATTCTCATATCTTCCGATTGTACAGCCTAATCCCGAAGCGAGTAATACAAATGCGTACCATTTGTGGACTTGGGTTTGAGACCACCCTCTCCTACTCACTAGCACAATCGGAAAAATATTCACCAGACCATAGCCGAATGTCAAAGAGCAATATAAAAAAATAATTAGACAATAGAAAGTTATTAGAATCAGTAGAATGAAAAACAGAATTTTTGGTGGGATGAAAAGCAGCTGGGAGGATCGCAAAGATCTCAACAGCTTGTTCCTGGCATACGAAAGGAGTCAACTTTATATCATTTTCAGGCCGAGGGGTCATTTTCTATTGATAACTTTCTGCCATTCTTGCATACAGATATCCATTTTTAGTATAATAATTTAAAAACTGAAACCTAGGACTAAATTTGTGAAAAAGAAAAAGAATAAAAACCACAATCAACCCAACAGATTTATAACAAAACTGGAGTGTCCTCCGGGACCATTATAACTTTTTGTTTTATGCAAAAATAGGGTTTGAATTGAAATGCCATTTTGGGGTAAAGGGGTCATTTTGATGGTGAAGTGCTCATTCCAGGGTGGTGGGGTATCGAGGGTCACCGGGACCATCATAACTTTTTGTTTCATGCAAACGTGGGGTTTGACCTTGAAAGGTCATTCTGGTGCCAAGAGGTCGATTTGGTGGTCAATGGCTCATTCCAGGGTGGTGGGGTCTCTAGGGTCACCGGGACCATCATAACTTTTTGTTTGATGCAAAAGTAGGGTTTGACCTTGAAAGGTCATTCTGGGGTCAAGGGGTCATTTTGGGTGGTTAAGGGCTTATACCAGGGTGGTGGGGTCTATAGGGTCATCGACACCAACATAACTTCCGTTTCATGCAAGACTATGAATTGACCTTGAAACCTCATTTTGAATTCAAGGGCGCATTTTTGGGGCCAAGTTCTCATTTCAGGGTGGGTGAGAGCTCTAGAGTCATCGGGACCATGGCAACTTTTTGTTGTATGCAAAAGTGAAAGGGTCAAGGAGTCATTTTGGTGATCAAGGGCTTATTCCAGGGTGGTGAGGGTCTCTAGGGTTTTTTGGATACATAATAACTCTTTGTTTCATGGTTAGGTTTTCACCTTGAAAAGTCATTTTGAGGCCAATGGGTCAATTCCTAGAGAAGGGGGTCTATGGGTATTCGGGACCATCATTACTTTATGTTTAATGCAAAAGTAGTGGATGATTTTGAAAAAGGTCATTTTGTGGTCTAGGGGTCATTTTTGGGCTCATTAGAGGGCCACAAAGGAAAGTGTCCTACACAGATGTTGTTCCCATTTATAAGAGGCACAACGTTTTTAAGAACCATCTTTCACGTTGTCATAGAATGTTCACAGGGGGTCAAACATCAAACAAAAATAAAATTGAACTGGATCGGATCTCAAAACCCAAATTCAAAAACAGATTTAAGTTGTGTTTAGTAGCTTCTGGAGATACACTTGATACTGGGACGGACGGACGTACAAAAAGAGCAAAAACATATAATAACTTTCGTTCCTCTTTCGCCACTTTATAAACGATACTTATAGGTTAACTAGTTTCTAAAGGTTGCGTCGTGAAAAAAGTACGCTCATTTAAAGTATGAATGTCCGCCTGGATCTCAGTCGATGGTCAATCTCAATGCACTATTCAGGAAGCAAGAAGCTAGGAGGCCTACTAGCTGGCCGCTCATCCCATACTAGTTGGTTCCTCATCTCCTCAAAATCTACTAGTTGACACTTCATTTTTTTCTGAATATATTTTGGATTAATACAATTTTGTAAAATCGATCGAGGAATACTCTCTCCGCTCATTTGTTAGTTTGTAATTAAAATGAACTACTGTAGACTAATTTAATCATAGTTTCCACAAATGTAGTCAGAGGTTAGACCTAAAATCCTGGTTACATCACAACCGGAATGAATCTCTCAACAGTTCAAGATCTATCCCAGAACGATGTTAGAAAGCCTCTGAAATAAAGTCTAAAGGTCTAATATGTTTTTGGCAATAGATTTAACATAGTAAACCCGTTTAAGAGTAATGGTGCAAGAAAGCAGTATGACGATCCCATGAAGTAGCCAATATGCTACTTAACTATTACTCGCTTAACCAGAAAAGGAATTCAAAGTCCAAATCCAATTACATTGCCGGTTACCATTTTATTCAATTGCTTAATTTAAGATTGTTTCAGTTTAAACTACACCACGGGACATCCAATGTTGCTTTGCACAACAGTCGACATAAAAAAATTCAAACAAAAACTAATGCATATCTACATGTTTTGTCGTTACCTAAAATGTGTTCTATAACTTAAGCAGAAATCACTTTCTGGTCGCAAACAAAAAGAAATTGTACATAACAATAATGAGGCCTTTTTAAATTTGTTTTACTCCACTTCGGAAGTAAGCACCTTTGCTAAAACTCATAGAAAACTCAAAAAGAGAAATTAAATTTTTTTCAAGTGCCATGGTCACGCCATCTTAAAAATAATTTACACGAACTATAAAAGTTGCCAAAATTGTATAGAATTTTTTTGTATTGCTATTGCTTGTACCGAGCAGTATTGTGTGTAATAGATAAGTTGCTTCCTATGTGCAATATTATTGCATGTTTGAAAATTTATTCCGTACGAACAATAGAGTACGTTATAAATGCTACTTCTTAAGAACACCACTGGTCACTGTTTCCTCGTAAAGTTCTGTAGCAAAATTTATGTGTTTGAAAATGAGCTCATGCAGAAATAGTTTAGAAAATGGAAAATATTGCAGTGAGCAAATTTTGTATTGGTTTTCTACTTCTCCTTGGCATAAAATTTTTAAAGCTTTGTTTTGCTAGTTCTTCAACATTGAAAGATACTCGGCATGTTATACAAAACAAAGACAATTACTTCGACAAATTTGAAAATATAATTGTAGTAAAATTTGAGAGTGACATACACTGTCAAATTCAAAAAACGATTCGAGAAACAAAAGACGAATTCATAATTAGCGCCTTAGTTTCACATTTGACGCCAATTGTACGAATGAAAGTGTACAAAGGCAACAACAGCAACACTGCACGCACAACAACAATGTTAGAATCTCAGTGGCCTTCACGTAAGCAACAGCGTGCGCAACTAATATATGCTCTAAACATACCATCCAGCCAACACTGTAGAGTACAAGAAATGTTTAAATGGATGTTTGAAGGTTCCCGATCTAATGCATACGGTAAAAATTTGTACTACGTTTCTGTTACATTTGGTGTGGATACAGATACGCGTAGTAACGATATCCTAAACATGGATTGTGCACTACATCCGGAAATGCCAAAACTGCAATATATTTTTAGAAACAGCTCTTTAATTGTTCAAATAAAGCAGAGATATTCAAATGCATCACTTTCACGTAAATACAACTTTGCCGTACTATCGATGTTGGGCGATACAATTCCTACTCGGTCAATTTTAGATAGATCCGTAGTCGATATCCTTTTTAAGACTTTTAGAATGTGGAGAATCTTTGGTAACGGAAAACATCAGCCTGTATCGTTGTCGATAGCCAACTTCCGTAAAGCAAGTGGTAAAAACCATAAATACTATGCAGTAAGAATTATGACTGTGGTGCTGGAGCCATTGCTTGAAGCTTCAAAACAGGTAAACGTATCTTCAACGATGTCTGGACCACCATATTTAGTCGGTACAAAACCGATATCTTTTCCATCATTTTCCGATAAAATTATCCGAGACTCTACTGAGTATTCATATGTATTTTTGATGAAAATGAAAAGTATTACCTTTCTCACCTGCTCAGGTAAATCTTCCTATCTTACACTTCTTGATTTTACGGTTGCATTTCAACGGAGCTTTTGGATAACATTTATATCCTCATTACTGGTAATGATATTCTTCATGTTCACCATATTTACGATATATCGACTACCAGATACCATATATATCTTTGTAGTAAGAGTAATTCTAGAACAAAACATTTATTTATCTAAAAGGCTACAGGGCCTTGGTGCATTTAAAATGTTTTTAGGCCCATTTATGTTCGTGGCCGCTCTACTCACCAGCTTATATCGAGGTCAGGTGACCACGAACATGACCGCACCGTTGCCAACTTACCAGGTGAAATCCGTTCAAGAGGGATTGCAGCTTGGTTTCAAAATTTTGCTACCACTTGAACCAAACGACATACAAAGGTTTACAATTTTATCTTACAATGAATCCAATTTACACTCTAAATGGAGGTTTATCTGTTCCACATATCTGTCAAATAGCAACTTTATTTTGGCTATCGCCCTGGATTCTCCTCTAATTTGGCAAAACCTTATCAAACTAAACAAAAAGTATCCTCTGCTTCTTGAGAGCCTGACACCAGTTTTCTTCAACAAAAGTAATGACTTCTTTGCTTCACATATGTTCAAATGTGAAAATAGCATGTACGTTGACGAGAGACACAACTTGAGAAGTGAGTTTCTTCGTCTATCAAAACAGGCAAGGTCATCTCAAAAACTGTACTTTGGCAAAAAGGACTACTTGTCGTACAGTCCCTTCTGGATCATGGGCACAATGTTGTTTGATCGAACAGAACTAATTTATAGACGGTTTCAGTCAGTCATACACTCAGGAATTTTCGACTACTTAGAAGACGGCGTGGGTACAGAAGCGTACAATGAAAAACAAAGGGTTCTCCAAGTGGTTATAAGCGAAAGTAATATGTTGTATGCTGTTAAAAAACTCAAGTTAGAGAGCAACTTACTACTTGGGATATTTTTGCTCTATTTTGGATGTGTGGTAATTGCGCTTATAGGGTTAGTTATTGAAAAATTGATTATCCACTATAGAAATTGCTTGAACATGTATCAATTAATTTTCCTTGATTTTTAATGTTGTACTAATAATCTAATCGTCTTCAATCAACATACTACAGTACTTACTTGACTTATATATATATATTACACCATAAAACACCACAGTAGGTGTTTTCTTTTTTTTTTCGGATTTTTTTATTTGAGGATGAGGATCTGTGTGTGTGCGTACCACACTGCAACTTATGAAAAATTGCACTACAAAACTCAATTGCACTTCAAAACAACTAAAACATAAACATCACTAACCAATCCGACAATTGATTTAAACATTATCAATGTGCTTAGAACGGGAGCCAGAAAGTGCAATTATTGCAACTATAACGATTTCTATCGTAAAGAAACATTTACGCTCTTGGATTACTGCAATTGGAACAATAATTAAATATAATAAAACTAATTACAATACTTTGGTTAAAAATTACTCATAACCCAAGAATTAAAAATTTATGGGTTTCAAAAAAAGAAAGTAATTTTAAACATTGAACATATTACAAGCACACACAAACATCAAAATCAAGTCAAAGCTTCATAACCACAAATTCAGTTTTAGAATGTTTACAAGTCGACCAGCTATGTCTGTTTTGTTCATGATATTCTTCAATACATAGTTAAGGTTCCTTGATTAAATTATATACCAAACATAACAACATAAGAAATTGTTAACCATCCGCGATGCATTATGTGCACCGAAGTGCACTATGTGCTTTCCATAAAAAAGCTCGACAACAGTCTGATGTATTCCTGTCGTGTACTGGATCATTTCACTGAATTAAGGTGTAAGAATACTCGACTGTGCAAACATGAACTAACCTTAATTATAACAATTATATAATCTCACGGTGGATAACCTATAACATATGTTCAAAACCTTGCTTGCTCGACTTTTTAAATATAATAATTTAGGCCACTAACTTCTACTATTATTATTACTAGACTACAGGAATTGAACGCAAAGTAAAGAATAAAAGCGCCGAGTAGAAAACTGCTGCTCAGTGTTAGCGCCTTTGGCATTTTTTCATCCAAATTTTGATTCCAAATGTGATTCATTGTGACCTGTCGATTCTTGTATATTACAGTACCAGCCCCTTCACTTAATTCTCCATAGTAATTGCCTGTGTCTGTGCGTAATTGGGGCGGGGTAGTGAGGGGGGAGAGATTGGAGTTTACATGT
>JAQFYP010000976.1:0-18048 GCA_034694865.1 Bilobella braunerae | reverse complement strand
CTAACTATATTACAACTATGTTATATATGTTATATGCTATATTAACTACGTTCTAACTAAAGTTAATATTTCGTTAAAAGTTAGTGGAATTCTCCTCAAATTCGGAATCGCTTTCAAACAAGGTCAAACGTCAACATATAGAATGAATTTTTGATCGACAGAAATGTCGATGTCTAGCTTTGCAATTTGCCTTTTACATTTTGCTTCAACTAATAGAATTTAAATTTTAAACTTTGCTTCAAACGTGCAATGCACGTAGTGCACGTTCGTTTCAGCCAATTGCTTTCTATCAGACAAAAGTTATTGAAGCGTGCTCAAAAATAGTAATTTTTCAATTTTTCACAAGTATTTTGCAAAGTATCGGCCGGCATAAAGTCCTTTAGTTACAGTTGTATAACAAGTTGTCGCCCACCTTAGCTTATAAAACCATCTCACGTTCTCTTCGATTCTCAGCAATTTCGAAACATTCCCAAAAAATAATTCTTTTTTCTTAACCGATTTTTTAAATTTAATACCAATATATTTTTTTTTAAAGAATTGTCAAGTTATGAAGTCATCCCTTGCCGTTCTGTTTGTAATCGCTGGCAGCGTTGCGCTGGCGGCGATTACGGAATCGTAATACGAATTACCCCAAGACGCCAACTGAAGCGGACTTTTTGGCGGCTCTTCAGAAGGTAGTTGGCACCAACACGACCAGCGCAGCCCAGATGCTATTTGACTCCGCAGACCCACGACGCCAAGCAGAGATTTTTCTGCTGGTCAAGGATGTAGTCCAGGGGGGCTACGGCAAATCATTATCACTTTCTGAACACAATTTGCTGGGACAATTAACCTTCAAATAATAAGAATGATCTCTAAAATAAAATTTGTGCATGATAAAGATCTCTGTAGAATAAAAACCTCTTAAATAAACCGTTGCAAACACGCGTAACCAAATGTTTGGGAAAGTTGCTTTCCCTGGATGAATTTTGATAAATGAAATGAATCTGAGACTGATCCAAATAACTGCAATGCTAGACACAAGTGCTGCAAACCGATCTTAAACTAAAGCAATAGATCTTAAACTAAAGCAACTTATCTTTAATTAAAGCAATCGATGTTAAATTAAGGCAATGTTCTCTTAACCAAATTAGTGCTGTTGAATTTTCAAGTGCTCCAAATTCAGGAACATATTTTTCAAGTTATTTGTAAAGTGAGTTATTTAGTAGTTAATTAATTAACTAATTGAGCGCGTTATTAAGATTAGAAGATATAATTGATTAACTTTGTTATGTAATGCATAGTAGTTCTAGTTTTATATTTGCTTTATAAGTTTAGTTAAATTTAAAGCAAGTTAATTGAGAATAGTACAGTGAACTCCGGTTTATTATAAATCCGGGTCGAGGTAACGCTCGAGCTGCTTACTGTATACGAGGTTTATTATAACCCATGCTATTCATGATAGCATATTAATTAAAATTAATTAGTTATTTTTAATTGGTCAATTAGTTATAGCCTTAATTGAGATCAGCCAAACAAGCCCGTCTGTTGAAAGCCAAATGACCTTTGACCTTTCAACGGTAGAGTTAAAGCCCTTACAGGCGCTTCAGCCTCTACCAATTAATAAGACACAAAATCGGACTTAATTGGCCACTACAGTGACCTCTTTAGCCCTCAGCCAACACAAAACAATCAGTTTCGTCAATTAATTACTTCTTTTATTCAAGTAAACCAATTACGCCCAATTAGTAATTAAAAACACTGATTTTTCAAGATGGCAGGCTCTTCTCTGGTCAAGCGGCGTGTTTCGACTGACTTTCAATGCTTAACCAAAAAACACAATTCAAAAATAAGATGCTAAATTTAGTTCCCGCCTTCGCTAACAAAACTCTAAAACTGAGACATTTTTACCTTTTAAACTTAGTCAAATTCTTAAACTTAATTTCAACTATTTTAAACATTTTAAACATTGCACGTATTTTAACACCGTCCTTGGAGGAGGATATATTATATTATATATGGGTTTACTAACCCCCGGATGACTGGTATGATGGAAACTGCTCTTTAGCATGGCCGGATACAGCTTTACTATTTTTGGCAAGAAAACTGACGAAGCGATTGAAGAGCTGAAGCAGCGATTTGCCAAGTTTCGGATTAAAAATTCCAATTTTGGACAAAAAAAACGCCAAAGTTTTCTGAATAAAAGCGCGATACCATTTTGGAAAAAAACACCAAACTGTGAACAAACAGTTTCAATTTTAAATTCTTTGAATGTTTTGTTAATATAAAAAAACTTCAACACAAACTTTGTCCGAAACCATTTGTTTTTAATTTTGAAATGCGGAACTGCTTCCATTGAACGTTTTTAATCGCTTTTGAAAGGTCAAAGGTCATCCAATGTCAAAGCTTTAAATCGTTAAGTACTGATTACGCAGCGTAATTTACGCTGATTTCATCTGTGACGCATCTAAATCTGTCCGCAGGGGATGCAGCATTTTCAATACATAAAACTTAACTTAACATCACCCAATTTTTAACTATCTGCGCGTTACGCATGCGTAATGTCGACGGAATCCTAAATTTTGGCAAGTTTAGCATAATCGTAGTAATTATAGTAATCCAAGATGGTATGAAAAGTCATGTTTAGAATAGATAATTTAGAAATAAAAACTACAATCATTTAAAACATTCGAAACACTGAAATAACATTTGGCCTAAAATCAATCAATGAACAGTTTGCAGAATTGTTACCTGATTGCTAATAAATAAAATTAAATGAATTGATCTTGAATTAAGCAATTCATTTGAAATTAAGCAATTGTTGATCTTAAATTCAGCAATTCATCTTAACTCGATCTGGAGAGAGAAGGAGAGTTTTCTTGAGCAAATTATTGCTGTTACTGAATCTTCACGTGCTAAGAAGGCAAACTAATTTTTATAAGTTGGTCCTTTAGTTTAAAGCATTGTCAGTAATTAAACAATTGATAACTAACTAAATAGTTATCGAAACAATTAACTTTGCCAATAGTTTAGTTAAAATTAAAGCAATTCAGTGGAGAACCCCAGTTTAATGTAAACCCTGGCGGGCTAAACCCCGAGCTGTTAACATGCAAGGTTTAATAAAACTTCGTAAAAAAAAATGGTTGTTAAAGTCACATTAATTAACTTACTTGTGGTTAATTGCTCAACTTATTAATTATTTAGTTGTTAATTAAAGTTAACACTTCGTTTACAGTTTGGAGGAATTTTCTTCGAATTTGCAATAGCTTGACGAGCAATGTCAGACGACAACTTATAGAATAAATTTTTGATCGACAGAAAACTGATGTTTAGCTTTGCAATTTGCCTTTTACATTTTGCTTTACACATGCAATGCACGTCGTGGACCGTGCTCTTCAAACCAAACCTAACCGCTTCAGTCCATTGCTTAATGACAAAAGATAATGCACGCAAAGTAATGGAAACGTGCTCAAAAATGAAAATTTTCAATTTTTCAACAGTTATTTTGCCTGTGCTTAATAAGTGTGCATCAAGTCCTTAAAATTACAGTTATCCAACAAGTCCCAAATTGGTATAAAACCAGCTCACGTTATCTTCAATTCTCAAAGATTTCGAAACATTTTCAAACAAAAAAATCAAACTTTAAAAAAAATCTGTTTTCAATTTTTGAAATAATTTTTTTTCATTTTTTTTTTTGTAAAGAATTGTCAAGTCATGAAGTTATCTCTTGTCGTTCTGCTTGTAGTCGCTGGCAGCGTTGCGCTGGCGGCGGTTACGGAAGACATCAACAAAATTCTGACGAAAGTAATTGGGAATGGTCCAGTATTTGAAATTCTCCAGCAATTGATGGCCGCTAAAGGAGTTGGCTCTATCATAGGAGCGTTAGGAAACTCCTCCGAAACTCATGGGTGATAAAAGTTTAATAATAATATACCAAACCTTGAAAATAAATATAAATAAATTAAATGCTGAGAAACCAATGTTTTTGTCAAATAAATATAAATATGTTAGAGGTGCTCACCTCCATTGTCGTAATTCGAGATTCAAAGTTACTAAACCGATACAACTTGAATTGCAACTACTCGATCCGAATGAGAATTTTAAGTTTCAGAGGTGTGGGATCCCGTTTTGGTTTTGATCGGCAAACAGGTATTAAAAATTTTCAAAAAAGAGAGATTTCCTTAAATTTCCTATTTAATGTACTTTTCGTAGCTAATAATGATGGAGTATTGAGTATATCTCGAAATGAACTAAAAATGAACTTTTCTAGATGAAACACTTCTTTTGCATGAAACAAACAATAATTGCATTAATTCTTATGACTTAAATAATTTGTCTAATATTCATAATTTTGCTTCTTGAATTCACCGTTTCATCACGGCGTATAAAACTTGTACTGTTGGCGCATGAAATTTACCATATTTTTTTTTCTACATATTATTGCAAGAAAGGCCAATCGAATTGATGTAAAAAAAAGCTTTTATGTTTTGTGTGGCTATTTTCATATGATTTAGTTAAATATGGTTCAATTTACAATAATATGACACTTCAGCATTTTTGCTAATTAAATATGTTTAATTTGGATATTTTCACTTGAGATATTTTATTTTTCATTGATAATAATCTCTTGCTTTTTTGCTACCTTCCATTGGACTATCAAAACTTACAAATGGACGAATGCTGAAATAGTTATTTGGTTAATTTTGGTATAATAGTTTAATTGGTTATCAATGATAACCAATAAACCTTTAGTCCTCCATTAACGCTTCTAGCGAAGCTTGACCTTTTGTTTAATAAACTTAACGTTAACTATAGATCAAATTGCTTGTTACGTAAGCATCACAGTTAATTAAGCAATTAACTTATTAGAGCCAACTAATTATTCTCAAATTAATTTACTTTACTTTTACTTTACAAGGTCAAAGGGTACGAATATTTGAGCGTAATAAGTCTAACTTGGCAAATTTCACAGTTGTACGACAAAAAATGACGTTATTAAATGACGCAGGTTTGATGGCATAATGTTAACATAACTCAAAATTTCCATTTTTAAGTTTTCACCGTGCTTTTACGCGTTTAGCTAGTGCAAAATCGTCATCAAATTCATAATTGCGGTTATCAAACAAGTAGTTCAACTTGATATAAAGCCTTGTCACTTTGTCCCCAATTTTCAAATATTTTTCGAAAAAAAAAAAAAAAAACTTTTATTTATTAATTTTTTACAAAGTTTTAAAACCATGAAGTCATTCCTTGCCATTCTCTGTTTAGTCGCTAGAAGCGCTGCGCTGGCGCACGGTTTCCCCGACGGTGAAACATCGTACGCTTTGAAGCCGTTTTTGGCCAAAAATCGAAAATCAGCGCTGCTCTCATCGGGTTGACTTCCAGTGACCCACGCTTCTCTCAAAGTACGCTCCAAGGGGCCATGGAGTTCTTCGACAGTGCCCTTAAGGGCACCATTTCGGTGACCCCTGACACCGTGACCTTAAGCGCCTTCAACAACTTGGTCCCAAAAAGAAACACCGGGGACATCAACCTCTACCTGAGTCGGACTAACGGTTTCTTCATCAGTGGGTACGGCGCTGGGGTCATGACCGCCTACCTACAGCCAAGCAGCTTCTTCAAGGGTCAAGGGGTCATTGACCTTTTTCAAGGGATCCGCCCCAGTGTCCTTTCGACCAACCCTCGGGAGACTGACCTCAAAGGTCAGGTCATCGGTGGCCAAGGAGGGAAGCTGGCCGGGGCCGTGAGTTTACTCAAGCTCAAGGTCGCTGGAATGCTGGCTGAACGAGTAAACGCAGGAAGCGCTGGAGCCAATCGTGACGCTCTGGCGGCAAAATTTTGAACGGTGGCTCGACAAACCTCTTTGAGGATCTCTTCGCTCAGTTGGGCAACGTTTTTGGCACTGCTAACGCTGCAACAATTTACGCCTGGATGGGACTGGGCACATTCACGAGGTAACCCATTGACCCCTAAGGTCAATGATCTCGAGGTCACTGACGTTTCAAAATCCTTAAACTACCTGGTCACCGATAAGTAGCAATCTAGCAATGATCATTTTTAGATAATTATGTAAAACATTCGAACTGATCACTGAAATAATTTTTTTTTACAATCAATCAATTGAGAGGTTGGGGAGTAATAATTAGTCATTGATGGACTTATAGTTAGTCAATAAATTACTAATGATCAATTTATTAATCTAAAGCAAATGATCTTACCGTAAGTACCCAGTGTCTTTATAAACGCCCATTGCAAAAGTTATCGGGGAGAAACGTAAGCGCAAGGTGGTCCTAGTTGGAAATTTACGGTAAATTAAGCAATTGATCTTAAACTAAAGCAATCGATCTTAAATTCAAGCAATCAATTTTAGATCAAAGCAATCGATCTTAAATTAAAGCAATCGGTCTTAAATTAAAGCAATCGATCATGAATTAAAGCAATTGATCTTAAATTAAAGCAACTGATCTTAAACCAAAGCAATTCATCTTAAATTAAAGCAATCGATCTTGCATTCAAGTTAATATCTTACATCGATCTTGGAGAAGTTCTCTTTTTCTCATTTCAGGAACTCATTTTTCAATATTTTGTAAAGTTAGCTCTTTAGTATATTCAGTAATTAATTAATTAACCAATTGACTAAATTCGACTAATCAAAAGCGTTAATTAAAATTAATCGATATAATTAATTAGTTTGTTATGTAATGCATAATAACTAGTTATAGTTTTTAGTAGCAGAAGCGAAGCAAAATCTACTTATGTTTCGTCATTATTGTTCGTCCGTCCGTCCGTCCGTGTGTGAGGGTCAAAATTATCTCAGGAACTACTCAACATATTTCAAATCTGTTTTCAGATATGAGTTCCGTCACAGATCAAGTTTATTTTACCCCAAGTGACCCCTTTGGGAGACAAAGGTCTAGGTCAACAATATCATTCTATGACAACATGAAAAGTGACCTCTACAAAAGTTGTTACTCTTGTAAAGTGGAACAACAAATGACCTTTTGACCTCAATATGACAATTACAAGGTCAAACCCTAGTTTCGCATGAAACAAAAAAAAATTTGATGGTCCCGATGACCCTAGCGTACCCTGCGCACGATAATGACGCCTTGACCTCAAAATTCCATTTCAAGGTCAAACACTACTTTCGCAAAAACAACAAGTTATGATATTTTGAATGATCCCGAGCCCGTTGACCCGGAAATGACCCCTTGACTTCCAAAAACCCGGAATTTTGTGTTCTAGTCTAATAATTTTAATATTTTTCTAATAAAATAATAATAATAATAATTTTTTTAATAATATCTTTCTCTAACTAATTTTCCTACTTCCGCTACTGGTTGGCAGTTTTACCACGGTTTATTATATTTGTTATAAGTTTTAGTTAAAGTTAAAGTTACCCTTAATTGAGTCGAGCAAAACAAGCCCGTCCTTGGAGAAGGAGGATTCATTAGATGCGGGCTTACTACATATATCCGGATGATAGCAAACTGCTATTTAGCATTGCCGGAAATAGCTCTATTATTTTCCTCTTGAAACTTCACGATGCGATGGAAGCGCTAAAAAAGCGATTTGCAAAATTAAAAATTACAATTTTGAACAGAAAACGCCATAAAATTTGAATAAAATTTGGACTTTGGAAAAAACGAGAAAAACGAAAAAGACTTTTTTTTTCGGTGTAAACTTTTTAAACAAACAATAATATCCACTAAACCATGAACAAACGGTTTCAATTTTAAATTCTTCGAATATTTTATTAGTTTTAGAAAAATTCAACACCAACTAAACAATTTTTTTTAAATATTTTAATGCGGAGCTGCTTACCGTAAAGTATCGTAATCGCATTTGAAAGGTCAAAGGTCATCCAAAGTCAAATATGAGTACTTAGCAATCGTTAAAAGCTAATCACGCAGCGTAATTTACGCTAATCTCATGCAGCATGCATGCAGCGTTTTCGACAAAAAAAAGGCTTACGAAGTTGTTAACATAACCCAAATTTTAATTTCTCTGCGCAATATCGACGTAATCTTTAATTTGGTAAGTTAGCGTAATCGGAGTAATCGTAGTAATCCAAGTTTAATCCAAATCCAAGCAGCGATTATGAGTGCGACACACTGCAAGTATCAGCAGAAGCGTGTAGAGCAAAAAAAATTCTAAGCGGAAGAACAGCAATTTTTGAAAAAAAAAACGGTTTCCAAATTGCATTCTAGACCCGACAACCAGGGCGAACTAGAACAAGTGTAAATTAAAATTGTGAACAGATACGCGACAAAATTAAAAAAAAACAGCATCAACATAAAAGTTTTAAACGAAAACGACATAAAATTTTGAATAAAAACACCATAAAGTTTTAAACGGTTTTATCGGTGTGGAGGAAATTCCGAAATTACGCGAACGTCTATACCAAAGCTCACGGTATACCTACAAGTCACCAAAGTTGAAAAATAGTTAACTAATAACTACTTACTTTCTCGAAAACAAAATTTTAAACCTACCTACTTTGCCGATGAAAGGTATAAAATTCAAATATTTTTTACGCAAGATGTGGAAAATTTAAATTCATTTCCTGTAGATTCTTCGGCATAATTTTAAGTGTATTAGAACTGAACCTTTAAACATCCGAATGAGAAAAACCGTGATTTAATAAAAAAAAAATCGGCAGTCTGCGTCGTATTCACCGTTTTGTGCACACACGAGGGTACAACGCAGTTGTGCACCGAATAATTAAAACATAAAAGTGCAAAATCGTCGACCAGTTGACCTCTACTTACGCCTAAGGTTAATACCATAATTTTTTTTGCAAATTTCCTGGAAGCTCGTTTTTTTTGTTTAAAATGTAAAGTTCAGTGAATGAAATGTGAATAATATAAAATCGATGCTATATAATGGAATTAATGTAATAATCAAGCTTTTGTATGTATAATTTAAGCTATGTACAATACAGCATACAATTGTGAAATTCAATACAATTTAGAAGAAAAATTGTGAGAATAAATAAAATAGAGTATGAAGAAGGTTGGATTTGAACCCAAACCACAAAACAAAACGCACATTTTTTTGCAGAGATTATGTCGACGGAGCCCTTGAAGACGCTCTAAGATTTGAACCTGGTTAAAACGGAAGTAAGTTAGGTCGTTAGGTCATTGTCATCTAACAGTTCAGCATATAGAGCATTAGAGTACAGAGATTCGGTCAAGTTCAGTGACCTTTGTGGTTGACAGAAGGCCGAATTGTTACAATATAACATGTTAAATTTTGAAATTTTCTAATTATATCTTAAATCTCTATAGCCAAACAAGCGTGGTCTAGAACGGACTTTCACAATTCTGAAAATACAATCTTGAGACTCAGAAGAGAAAGTTATAAGAATAAATAAAAAAGAGTATGAAGAAGGTTGGATTCGAACCATGGACCTTTCAGGTTTTAGCTAGATGTCTTCACTCATGGGCAACAGCGGCCAGCATCGAGTTAGATTAAAAAAATACACCAGGGAGAACCACCTTCCTGTCACGGACTCATCCGCCTTTGATATAATAAGAATCCTTGCCTTCCAAACGCAATTCAAATAGAAATTCATGTGAGAAAGTCATAAAAAAAGGTAATTTTTCCAATAATTTAAAATAATGTGAGCTTAATTAATAAGTTAATTAGTTTAAAACTTCTCTCATTAAATTTACTTCAAAATTAAAAAAATACATCTAGTTTAACATTTACCTGCAGCGTCGTATCTCATTTTTCAAACTCGTAATCGCTTGATAAGGTCAAAGGTCAACTAGCATGAATTTTCGAACAACTGCTATGCAGTTTAATTTGCGACGCTAATTTTGCCACGTAAAGTAACTGTGACGCTATCTAAATCCGACGCAAGGGAAGCAGATTTTCCAAAAAGAAAACTACGACTTCAAAGCTACAATTTTTTAACATAACCGCAAAATGTAATTTTTAATTTTAAACTATTTGCTGCGCGTTACACGAGCACAGATGTCGACGTATCGAATCTTACGTTAGCATAATTGTCGTAGTTAGTTTTCCGAGTTGGTATAAAACGATGTCATTTTTTCAACTTTACCTTCCCCATACCCTTACGACAATTTCTTTCCCTATCACTTTTCTTTTAGATTTTAGACTGAAACAAAAATTTATTTTTTCCAAAAAGAAATTAATGTAAAAACAAAATTTGATTTGATGAAGCCGATTTATTTGCAATAAAAAAAAATTGTGCCGAAAGCAATACCGTGTGTCCGAATGCTGGACTGTTTGGAGGATAATTATAATCACTTACGTTACGGATTACTTAACTTATAAGGAAGTTAATTAATTAAAATTATCGATTAAGTACCCTTAGTTAATTAAAAGTTATCAATTAAGTACGCTTAAGTGCCCTTAAGTGACTTTAAGGGCAAGAATGGGTCACGTGCTTCTTCAAGGCACTTCCTGGTGCGCATCTCTAACTTTAATTGAGGTTTTTTTTTAGGTTAATTGGTTAATTTAAATCATTTTAATCGAGGCAAAACTTAATTGTTGTAATCGAAGTATTCCAAGTTTGTATAAAACGATGTCATTTAGCCATCATTTGTCCGTCATCAATCTTAATTTTCCATCCTCGTCATAAAGAAATTCTTTAATTTTTTGTCTAGAAATTTCGATAGAATTACCATGTATCGATCGCCTTTTTTTTTACTATAATTGCTTATCTAATTGATGGCGCTAATTATGATTAATTGAGATATTTAATTAACTTTGTCAATAATAGTTAAAATTTAAGTAATTTAGTTGAGGATGGTACATTGAACTCCAGTTAAGTTATAAAACAATTTCTAATTAATAGGGCAATTAGCCAATTGTGGTTATTAATTAAGTTTATTAATTGGTTTAGTTCTGTGAACAATTGAAGAAGAGATTGAAGCGTTGAAGAAGCGTTTATGGGAGATGAGGCGCTTGCAGCGACAGCAGTGAATGGATACCTCGCTTCCTTTTACGCCAAATGTACATGACTGAGCACCGATAGAAAACGAGAGGAAGGGCAAGGGCAGAGCCAACTAAATTTTCTCAAAAATTTCTATTTCTTTTTAAAATTAAATTAACTTACTTGTCTTAATTACTTAACTTAAGTAATTAATTATTTAGTCATTAATTAAAGTTAGGATTTAGTTTAAGGTTAGGTAAGGTAAGGTTAACAATTCTCTTCAAATTCCAAATCGTTTTCGAGCAAGCTCAAACGTCAACTTGTCAAATGAATTTGTGAGCGATATCAAATGATTCTTTGCAATTTGCCTTTTAAATTATGCTTCAGACATGCAGCGCACGTCGTGCAAGTGCGCTTCAGCCATTGTTTAATATCAGAAGGAAATTCAAGCGAAGTTATGGAAGCGTGCTCAAAAATGATACATTTTTAATTTTTACCAGTTATTTCCCGCCGGCATCAAAGTCCCTAAATTGCAGTTATCCAACACGTAGTTCTACCTTACTATAAAACCATCTCATTTTGTCTTCAATTCTCAACAAACTTTTTCAAAAAAGAAAAATTAAACCCTAATTTCTTTTTCTGGTTCAATTTTTTAAATTAAAAAAAAGTTCTATTTCAATTTTTCAAACACAAGAAAAAACTAATTTTTTAAAAGAATTGTCCAGTTATGAAGTCAACTATTATCGCCGTTCTGCTTGTAATCACTGGCAGCGTTGCTCTGGCGGCGGTTACGGACGACGACAACTTAACATGCGCAGGTATTGAGAAGGCCTTTGGCCTCAACGTGACCATCTGCGACGCACTGTTGGAAAGGGTTTGCGGAGCCAAGGTTTCTGTAGGTGACCTTTGCAGCGCACAGACCCTACGGTCACTCCAGAAGGTCCTCGGTAAGGTGCCACTGCCACGGGTCCTCCAAGCCCTTACACCAGTCGTGAATAATGTCAACAAATTGGACCCTCTCGCTGGATTATTTGTAAGAGTTCCGACTAAAAATTCTGATCAATAAAAACATCTAAAATCAAAAATATCCGCAACTACTGCCACCTCTGCATGCTAATTATCAGCTATCAGTTTCTACTATTAAAATCCTTAAAAATCGGAATAAGAGGAAATTAAAAAATATTGTCACGGTCGCCACGTCGATAACCTCCAGAACGTGACCATGACCCATCGACATGGCCCATGACACCGTAGAGTTAGTTGTAGACAAACAGACTTGCGTCTGTGTCATCCTAGTTTACTTCTTGTTAGGGATGATGTCCTTGCCCTTGGGTGCTTCTGTATAATTAGATGTGCACGTCGTTTTGTTCCTTGTCTTGTCCAGTCGTCTAGACCCAGTTCATAGGCATAGTGTTATTTGACATTTCCAATTTTCAGAATTAACGCAGACAAATTTAAAGCCAAGAAGAATTGGTACAGAGCAGATACGATCACTGCAGGAGTCATTGCTAAACACAGAGTAAACTGATGACTTAATAAATAAACGAGATATAACAAAAAAAAAATTCAGTCAATTTTGTCCGTTTTCAGGAATCAGTTTAGAATTTAACCAAAATTCACTTTTGCTTTGTTGTTGACGTTTTACTTAACTCTTGATTCAAGAAATAAACGCGCAGTCCCTAATAAACGTGCATGGCAAAATTTTCACGAAGAAATAAACGCGTTGGGAGGATTCAAAAATTACAAATTACAAATCTCTTGCTCTTGGACGGGCCTAGTTTGGCTTATAGTAATAATCAATCAATCGTGTATTTGACATTTGGCGTAAGCCATAATCAGAACGAACACAAGTTATACATGTGTTCACACAGAATTTTGAAATAATAATGGTAAAAGTCACTAGAGTAACGTGTAGCTTGTTCTTAAGTAAGTTTTTGTAAGTTAGTTAAAATAATTAAATTAAAATAATAATAATAATAATGACAAAAATATGAACTATATATAATAATAATATAATATTAATAAAAAAAAATTGAACGAAGCAATTTTTTGTTCTCAATGTTTTATTTATTCAGAATTCAGATTCATATTTGAAATACAAGTCCGAACGTTTCACTGGAGGATTCCTGTGACAATCCCATAGGGCACATTTTTTCCACCCTTGTAGTTTCTCACGTCAGTTTTCTCCACTCCAACTAGGGATTTAGTGTAAGTTGTGGTGTGGACATGTGCCTAGAAGTGTTCAGAAAAAATTGGAAATTTTATTAAAAAATACTTTGTAATATGTAGCCAAAACGCAATCCTGCATTCTACGCAGTCTGTTTAAGCCAAGTCTTGGTTACCAAGAGGAGTAGAATGTTGGAGGGGAGTTTGGGGAAACAATTTTTCTACTTAAAACCAAAAGTGTACCCCCTTCATTCAAATTCAACCCGATTTTTGCTTTAGTTACGACTAACCAAACAAGCTCGTGCTAGAACCAAAGGACACAGAAATTGAAATGTATTCCTCCTGTTCTAGGAAGGGCTTGTTTTGCTAGTTGACAGTAAAATTTGACATTTAGAGCAGTGCTTACTTTATGGTTTTTCCAAACTTGCTTTACAAAAAAAATCCAATGCCTCGACTACTTCTCTATCCACATTTTCCTGGTCGATCGAGGTTGGACCGAACTCAACCTTTTCCCCGAGACCGAAATGAGCTGGGAGCTGGCGAAATACCTTGTACCCACTTGAAGTATTCTCGCGCTTTCGGTTCCTTGAAACTTCACTGCTATGACAAAGTGTACACAAGAGGAGAATGCGCAATCGAACACAATATTGCTGGACGGCGTATTTTCTGCAACTGTAAATTTTTTCCCATAATTGTCAAGCTGCAAAGGGAAACGATGTTTGTTAGTACAAAAACGAACAAGAGACACAAATGTGTTGTCATGTGTTGACGGTGAAAAGTATTGCAATTAGTAGAGGTGTAAGGCCAATACCGAGAAAAACACAACCGAGAAACCTAAATCGAGAAAGTCAGAACCGAGAACAACCATAAGCATGAAAACCAAACCCGAGCACGACCATAACCATAAAATTGATTTTCTCGGTTTTGGTTATCTCGGCTTTGGTCGTTCACGCTTTTGGTTTTCTCGGTATTGACATAGAACCATTAGTAGGAAGCCGTCCCAGACTACATTTTTTAATTTGAAAGCTACCTTCAAATTTACTTCGTTTGCTGACATACTTGGATTTGAATTGTATTTAAAACTTTGACCCACTACTCTAAAAAAAAAAGCACCAAAAACTACTTTCAGATTTTGCAGTTTTTGATTAAATTACTTTGGTCCTTTCCTTGGCATTCTCTTCGATCACTTCACTTTTCTTACTACTTAAGCAAAGATGAGCAAGCTTATCTGAGAATCCGGGAACAATTGGGGCAAACGCCGTAGTTGCAAACACAAGAGTGATAACGACAACGGTTAACAGTTGCATTGCAATGAAAGAAAAAAATCAGTGATCGCAAGGTACTCGAAGCTTGGGGAAATTGCTGCAGTAGTGGTTAGTAGTTTAGTAAATCCAACATTATATACGCGAATAGTGTATGCGCAGCACAAACCGGGTCACGAGCTGAAAGAGTGCTTAATTGGAAATTTATTGAAACAAGCCAAACCAACCCGTCCAAGGACAAGGAGGACTTTAGCTCTATCATCTGGACCATCAGCATTTTAACAGCAAATGCTCCTAACATAAACTAAAAAATACAAATACGCTGTATACTAAACGCTGCGCTTGATAACGACATTCTTTTAATATGGTTAGGACCTAGCCCATTAGCATTTATGATGTCGTCGTTTCCACCGCAGCCTGTTAACGGTAGCGAACAGGAGCAACCTAGCTAAAGTAGCGGCCGTAGATTTGTTTATACCGTGCGTCTCACCAAAACTTAGGAAAACTTTTAAGCATTTACTACAAAAAATCTCCATACAGTTCAATAAAATAAACAATTCGTTTTTTTTTGGAGTCTAGTTTTGGTGAAACGCATGGTATAATCAATCATGTATAGGAGACTTACAGTAATCCGTTGCGAGCTTAAACAATCCAACTCTCCGTTGTTACGTATGTGGTTAATTAGTCGTACCAGATTGGTTTAGGATAAATTTATCGCCTGATATTTGATTTCAAGTCTTTTAAAAATTTTGAAATTTGAATTTATTCTATAAAATCTTTAAATTTCGAAATTAGCATGCAGGACCTGCAGGACAGACTCTTCAAAGAGGGGTTATCGTGTTTTTTTTCTATTATTTAGACACTGACACCCCTTACAGCCGTCGTTTTTCACATGGCAAACCCCATAAGGTCTTGCGGCAAGTCCCACTAATTAATTAGTTAATTTAATGAAATAATAGAGAGAGCGCTAAAACGATTTAAAGCTTGAAAAGTGAGTATTAGCCAACGACAGTCGGATAGTAAACGAAGTAAGTTGAGAATATAGTTGACAAAAAGAGGAAAGCTAGTTTCATACAAAATTCTGCCTCGTATAAAAAATTAGTTATGACTTGAGAATTTAGAATTTTCCGGATTTTTTTAGATAAAAAAAACATGAGACGTAGCGATAATTATCCTCTCGTTGGATTGTTGTTCGTTTAAAGCTCTCCCTCGGTCTGAACAAATTAATCGTTGTAAAACGTACTTAAACAAGTAAAGGAACGTTTCTTGACATTCCCGCAGAGCGGATGGTCAACAAGTATAAAAGAGGGTAGGGATGTGGAAGAATAAGGAGCTCGTTAGCATAAATGTTGTCATCAAGCAGGCACAACAGACTATCCGTAACATTCCGCTATTTTACGGGCCTAGTCCACAGAGGTACGGCCGCAACTTTCGCCTGATAACCGCAAGTGACTCAATGCAAATGAGGATAGTCTTCTCAATTCTGACAAAAGCTGTTGGAAAACCTATCGGGCAATTTCCATATCCCCTAGTCTGCGTATGCCTACTCACGGAGATACGGACATACAGAAGGTCAGAGTCAAGGTAATTCCTTTAAGGGAAAACCAATAACAAAGATTTGAGTTTTGAACCCCCGTTCTCATGCTTGCTAGTGCAGAGAGGCAGAAGCTCTAACCACTAGGCCAACACCGATAACCTCGCACGTAAACAATTAGCGTACACTGATCTAAAAAATTATGTACTGTTAACATGTACCACTAACTTATGTTTCATTCGATAGTAAAATATAAATAAATAAGGCTTGGCTTTGAGTAAGCTTAATATCCTAATCTCCTTTTATGCAAAACAAGCTAAACCTAGAGTTACAGCAAAACTGACTAACGGACAGACAGTTTCCACAAAGTAGATACTAATAAATCGACCTCTTGTATACAAAACTAGATTAACTAACTATCGCCCCCCCCCCCATCAGCCACACAAAAATCTTTGTTATCTTTGGTTTTCCCTTTAAGGAATTACCTTGCCTCTGACCTTGTGGATGCCCGTATTTCCGTGCGTAGGTATACACAGACTGAGGATATGAAAATTAGCCGGATATGTTCACCAAAAGCCTTGAGATAATCCTAAATACTGCCATCATTTGCATAGAGTCACCTACGGTTATGAGGCGAAAGCTACGGCCGTACCTGATTTCAGATTTGTGTCCTTCCTTAGTGTTCTAGGCCCGTAAAACAGCGGAATGTTACGGATAGTCTGTTGATCCCGCTTGATGACAACATCTGTGATAATGATGCTTATCCTTATGCTTTATCCTTGCCACATCCCTAACCTTTCCTTTACATGTTGACCATCACCTCTGCGGGAATGTCAAATAACGCTCCTTTACTTGTTTAAGTACGTTTTACAACGATTTGTGCATTCAGAGCGCTGGAGAGCCTTAAACGCACAACAATCCAACGGGAGGAAAATTATCGCTACGTCTCATATTTTTCTCATCTAAAGGCATCGGAAAATTTTAATTTCTCAAATCATGCCAAGGTTTATACCACGTTGAAAGCACCAGTTCTCGTCTGATCACTGAAGTTATCGGCACCACAATGACGTAACAAATTTACGTAACCACCAAGGAAAACGACCTTTACAAAATCTGCCACATCCATAATCAACTAATCCTATAGCCTATTTTAATCCAACGATTTTAACATATTTTTTTAATTTTGACAAATTCTGAATATCTCTTCTATGTATTTCTTTCTAATATCCAATTCTGCATTATACTCATTTAATTACTAATTCCAAATTACTGATCTAACCCATGACACCTTTCTTCCAGTGAATTTTACCATTATTTTATAATTTTGCGATTATACACATGTATAACCTTGACTCGTGTTGATTATGGCTTACGCCGAATGTCAAATAAACGATTGATTGATTTCTCAAATAATAACTATTTTTATACGAGGCAGAATTTTGTTTGAAACTAGCTCCATTATTTTTGTCGACTACTTTCTCAACGTACTTCGCTTACAATCTGACTGTTGTTGACTAATACTCACTTTTCACGCTTAAAATCGTTTTAGCGCTTTCTCTGGACAGATTTTTATTTAACTAATTAATTGATGGGACTTGCCACAAGAGCTTATGGGGTTTGCTATGTGAAAAACGACGACTGTAAAGGGTAACAGTGTCTAAATAATCAAAAGAAAGAAAATCTCTCACTCTTTGAAGTCTGTCTTCCTGCTAAATCCCATAAAGATTTTTTAAAATCATCAAATTTTGAAATTTTGAAAAGAACTAGAAATAGAACTAGAACTAGAATTTTGACTATAAATCGAATGTCATGCGCTAAAACAATCTGGTACGTCGTGAGTAAGTAGGTATACACAGACAGAGGATATGGAAATTGCCCGATAGGTTTCCTATCAATCTTTGTCATTTGCGCTCATTTGCATAAAGTGACCTGCGGTTATCAGGCGAAAGCTACGGCCGTCCCTGATTTCAAGTTGGTGTCCTCTCTTTCTGGACTAATTGCGTAAAACAGCGGAATCTTACGGATAGTCTGTTGTGACCGCTTGATGACAAATCTACGTGGGCACGGTCCTAGGCTGAACTGGTGGTGTCACGCCTTAATCTCTAAAATAAAAATCTCTGCAAAATAATCTCTGCAAAAAAAATCTCTAAAATAAAAATCTCTGCAAAACAAAAATCCCTGCAAAAAAAATCTCTGCATGC
>JAQFYP010000975.1:0-18049 GCA_034694865.1 Bilobella braunerae | reverse complement strand
GCAAAGCAAATTTCAGTAGACTCATGCAAAGCTTTCTCTTCGTTTGATAAATTATAAGGAATGTTTGTTTCCTTTTGTTTTAGTAGGAGCTTTTCACCTGCGCAAAGCAAATCGGAAATCAATTTGACAGACAAATTGTTCCCAGAATAAAATGAAGTTTCCTTTTGGTTTCCATACTCGTAAATGCTAAAAGCATATGCAATTGCTTCGCTTAACGAAGTACAACTGTCTCGTTCACTTGCGCGCCCTTGGATTTCAAGAAATATCAAGTTTGGTTGTTCTAAAGTCTGCGCAAAATTTGAAAATTTTAGAAAATCCACTGAGGGAGGCTTGAGAATTTTTTTTGCATTTTTTCCAGCTCCGCAAGTAAGAATGTGCGCGTCTAGTACATGCTGCTGCTGGCAACTCTTATCGCATTGTGGGCATGAAACGTGGCGCCTTTTAGTTGACATTCCTAGGAATGCACTTTTATTTTTGATGTATACATAATGCGCGTTTTTACCTTCTCTAAGGTAAAGCAAATCCATGTGCGAATCCCGTTTCATTTCTGTGTTTCGCAATGCTCTAATACGACCTTTTCCTACATGTTGGTAAACAGAAATTGAAATGTTGTTTGCCTCTTCAAAGTTTTCAATACAAGATAATGGCACTCCATTATCCTTTGAAAAGTTTACGCAAGAGAAATCTAAATCAGACTCTGCAAGCTTCTCTCTAAGGTGCGATATGCGCCTATAAACTTTGTATTTTTTACGATTCAGGGCTTTGCCTTCTAATGTTTTTCCTAATTCCTTTTGCTTCCTTAGATATTCTTTCCAGATACTTTCTCCGTGTAAATGAGCCATTACACAAAAGTGAAAACAAAGCCCGTTACTTTCTTTCAAATTAATCAACCCCTTTCTAAACTTCAAATTTTTTGGAGTTGATATGAAACCTCTTCCCCCTGGCATTGTATTTAGCTCTGCAATTTGCAAATCCAACCTTTTAATTTTTTCAACGCACCAGTCAGAACCCCTGTGGTTCATAAAATTTAATACTAATATCATGTAATGCGCGCAACGGAGAATAGCGCTTTCCATGAATGCAGTACTGGTAATTTTTACCCACGGGCCTGAAGGTATAGGCATGTCTTTGTGTGTGCGATCATAAGTAATTTCTCTCAAGTCACAAATTAGTCTAAATGACAATCTAATGCCGTTGTAGTCACTAATTAACCTAGTTAAAAGCTTAACTAAATCGCCTTTGTATTTGTTAAACAAGTCTGCCACGTAGTATATGTCTTCCTTTACCTCAAGCTGAAAATTTCGAAGAACACCACGGTGGCCTACTTTTGTTTCTACAAAACTAGTCTTAGATAGGTCCAACGGCGTGTCGGAACTCCTTGAACCGCCAAACTGAATATGTGGAGTGCAGTGGTGGGTTTCAATGTCCAAATGGGTTTCAAGGCAGTGCTGACACTCGTGAGTCTCTTCCACGTGAGATTCCATCTCGTGCTTTCTAAAGCATTTGAAGTCGCATCCATCGACCAAACAAGTTATCTGTTAAGAACCAAGTTCCTCCATTAATCACTGGTCAAAACAAGTACATGTGTGGCAAAAAAAAAATACAAGAAAACTTACCTCCTTAACGGTAGGGATAAATTTTGGCTTCTTAGAGGCGGAAGGCATAGTTACGTCTTAACAATCAAAGGATCTAGGAACAAGAAATTATATTACATTGTAATTTAAGAAAGTTTTAGCCCTCTATTAACTCTCATATAGAGTAGTATAGTTCCTAAGTTATTACGGTTAATTCATAATAACTTGAGTTTTGTTTTATTTTATAAATTGTCTTAAGCCAGTTCAAGTGTTCAGCAACATGGCCATAGCCCTCTCTTTTTTTTTTGTTCGGTTCGGCAATTCTCAAAAGGGGTGGAATTCACATTTTGTGAAGCAAAGGCACCAATGAGCATATCATAAATGGTAATGCACTCTTCTTATTTAATATGTCATAAAATAAAACTGACACAAACAAGGGCTTTCAATTTAACTTGACCAATTTTAAGAGTTTAAAATTTATTACTAAACTCAAGTACTTACTCCTAATTACAATTAATTTCAATTACCTTATTGAATGTTGAAGATCTGGCTGGTGACGGCCTATAACTAAGTCGAATTCGATTTATCCTATTGTTGCTTGGAAATGTCACAACTGTTCTGTAGTTGATAACTTGAAGAACAACTAGTTTAGTTCTCACTATTGTTGTTAAATTTAAAACTTTGTCGAAGGAGCAGAATACTTAAAGTGAATTCTGGAGTGCGCTTGGTACTGAAGTTTACTTGACTAGAACAGAGAGCAGAATGCGGACAAGAAGTCCGTGCCCGGTAGTTTTAAAACTTTTAGTATATGCAAACGAGTTTGAAATGCATTGATTCTGGGAAAGGGTTAAAACTCCGAGTTTACATGAATGAAAGGAAGGGAGCAACAACAAAGAGCGAAATTGAATATTATTCCATGATTCATTATTCATACACACATCAAGTGCAATAAATTTATAATTTAGAGAATAGGCGCAAATTAACACGTGTAAGATACGCAGCAATAAATTTCTTTTGTTCAATTCAATCTTTTGCACTGTTCACGTGACCAACGCTTTGATCAAATTCAAGATACGTTTGCTCCAAAGTTTAATTTCCTGGCCAGCATTCGAAGGTAATTGTAGGCGTAAGGAGACAAAAAGCTCGAAATTAGTCCAACAAAAAATCCTGTAAAAAAGTATGGTAACTAATATGTCAACTGACTTTTTTCATAAATATGTCTTATGCTCACCAAGCACAGGATAAGCGCATGCATCCGGTTTTAGGCCGGCGGTGAAGTGTATCAGATCGAGTACGTTTTGAATATCAGTAAAATTTATATTATGAACAAAATCTCGCACGTGGCTTGGATTAACTCGTTTTGAAAAGGTGTCGCATCCACTCGGATCAAAAAGAATATCAATAATTAGCATTTGAGGTTTTATCTGACTTCTTTCTTGGAAGCAGAAATATATTTCTTCCTGTTCAAATGGGTTTTGTGCTCTGACAAATGGAAGCCGCAGCGTGCAGTTTTTACATGCCCTTGCTCTTTCTTCAGCTGTAACAACGTTTCATTTCAAAATTAGACTTAACACTGAAGACCTAGCCTTGTTTTACTTACAATAAGCGGCGCACGTAGAGAGTAGAAAAACAAGCAGTAAAATTTTAAATATATAAGTATCCATTTTGTTTTAAAAAATTGTTCTTTCCTCGACAACAATCTTTCGTTGAATGAAACTAAAATCACAAACGTGTGAGATTTTATACAAAAGTTTAAAAAACAATGACTACAGAAACGAATTTGCAAGAAAGTAAAGTTAGTAGCACCACGAGGTCTACAAGTCCCTCGCTTTTGGACTCTGGTGAAAATTCATCTCAAGATTATGAATGCGACTTGTCGGAAGATGAGTCGCATTCGGATCCTAGTTATTCGGATGACGAGAGCATGCTTAGTACCAAAATTAGGAGCCATTGCCCGTTCGGCCATGTTGGTACTAAAAGCGAAGACTTTATTCACGAATGCAAACTAGGCAAGAAATGCAGCGTTTGGAAATTTATTCGCTGTAGAGGCAAACTTGTTAGGCGCTATGGAGCGCCAAGACATCATATTTACAAAAGAAAAAGGTCGAATAAAGCTTGTCATGGAAGACATGCAAAATTGGAGTATCACACATCTGAAAGTGAAGGAGAAGATTTCAATTCATGACCATAAAAACAATGCAGTAATTTAAACAAAAATTTATTCAATCTTTGATAAACGATAATAATTAGTACTCAATTTACAAATTTTTAATTAACTTATACGTGATTAGAAATACTAAATATTCAGTTAGTAATTATGAAACATTTATGGATAAATTTTTAATTTTGAAGCTGTAAGTAAATAATAACTATGCAATTTATAAGCATTAAATAAAGTAAATAAGTAGACAATATAGAAATCTAATATCTTACTATATAAATTTAATCTGTACAATTCTTGTTAAAATTTAATTCATAAATCATAAGCTTGAATACAAATAAAAATACATATGAGATGTATAGTTTCTAAACAATGGAATTAAAACTATGAAATTCTGCTTTTTAGTTAATTTCAATTAATGTTTCTCATGAGCTCAAATGTGGGGCAGTTGTGTTGGATTTCTTCAACTGCTTTGATCAAGTCCTCAATTTCCCGTTGTCTCATGCACACACGTGGCCCAAAGTAACCTAATAATTATTAAATAGTATCAACCACATACGATTACCTAATTAAAGGACAATTTAAAAAATAATTACCAGAAAAACATGAGTTATCATTTCTAACATTTAGATGCCAAGCATAAGTATTTCCATGTTCCCATTGCAATCGCATTCGAAACTGACCGCTGCTAACGTATTTTACATCTGGATGTGTCCAGAAAGACAAGCTATTTGGGCGCTCGATAACAAAATCCTGAAAATCTTGTGGCTTCAATATTGGAACTCCATTTTCCAATGAGACCTTTACTTCATTCAATGAATTTTTTAAGTATGTTAGAATCTCATCAATTTCGGACCAGAGTATAGATAAAACTGCTGGCTTTGGCATAGCAAACATTTTGCATATGAAAAGCTTCCAGACGCGATAGTTTGCATCAAAGCCAAGTCTAATTTTATAGTTTGTAGACAATCCAATTGTTGCCACCAGCTCTGTATCCTCAAAGTACGAATTTAAGACTTCTGGAGCAAGTTGAATAGTTTTAGCTTTTTGCAAGTAGCAAAATTGCTCTAAAGTGACCCCTTTTGGGAGAAGCTGTTTAATTTCATCTTCAACTTTTGATGCTATATTTTAAACAAATTGTAATTTATATGTTTCAAATTCAGGGAATAATAATTAACCTTGTTCGTTTTCGTTTGAATCACGCGTCGGCATTTTTCCAACCTTCTGTACTGGCAATTCTAAAACAAATTTTTTTGAAATTTTCTATAAAAAAAAAATACAGTTAATTTACATTAAGTCTTGATTACTTTTAAAATTCTGGAAGCTATCAGAGTCGGTCATTCCTCTTTGAAATTTAGTGGAAGAATGAGCTGCTAATTTTTAATGCATCTGGTTTTATAGCTTAAAATATTCAGACAAATAATACAATACTTCCAAAATAGATCCATAAATATCGTTTGTCTCTTGTTCGTCATAGCAATCAAACAAACTTGAGCCAAAGAAATTATAGTATTTTGAATAAGACGTTAGTCTTCCATGCCGAATGCGGAACTCATATTCTGCCACCTCTCCTTCTACTAGTTTTGGAAATTTGATGTAGGGTAGTTTATCTGGGCCCCCACAATAAAAGAAAACACGTGCCAAGTGCTCGAATAAATCAAAACTTGATTCGTTGGGTACAATATCCCATTTGTTCTCTAAATGCAATGCAGAAATGTCTTTATCCAAGTCAATTGCGGTGGGATAAAATTTCATTCGAGTTCGTAATTCACTGCAGCCGAATTCAAAACAATATATGACATTTTCATAATCAAGAAGGGTATCCGAGCAGTTTGCAGTAAATGTATTATAGTATTTTCTTGGTTTTCTATTTGGACTTGTTAGAAATTGCATTTTAAAAAAACAAAGCTAGTTTTTCATTAAATATTTTACAGTTAAACGCATATATCTCACTGTTCTCGGGATTTCCCAAGTTGCCAACTTTAACACCTGATAAAAGAACACTCTAAAAACTTCTAAACCAGCTTCACTTAAATGGAACTCATAAATATATTCTCGTAAAAGTTTGGACTCAAATTTTGAATCTTTGTCGTACAATCCAAAATAACTAACGCCGCAATTTCGTATTAAATACTCGTGTATTAGTTGAAAAATTTCCACTATATTTTCTGTAGGTAACGTTTTCAACTCTTTACTATCAAATTGAAAGCTTACAGAAAACTTTCCACCAATATATTGACAAATTATTTTAATTTTTTTAAAGCATTGCTCTGTCAGAAGCCATGTTAACTCCTCCATTCGTGCAGAGCAAATGAACAAGACGCAAAGCATTCCGTCGTATTTAACAGTGCATTTTATTTACAAATTTTTGAAATAATAAAGTGATTTATATTAATTAGTGTACACTTTACTAATTGAGAAATGTTAGCGTCTAAATTTATTAGCTAAAACTAAATTATTTGAGAAATTAGCATTTACACAATTATCAATACATACATATATTTTAGTAATTCAGAAATCTTAGCGTCTAAATTTATTAATTAAAATTAAATTATTTAAGAAATTTGTTTTTACACAATTATAAGTACAAGTTATTATTAACAAAAAAATGTTTTAGTATACAAACACTGTTTGCTTAAACATTCTAGATGTTTTTTTCTACAAAATTAGACAATTTTCTGGACATTACTACAGCGCAATCTCCAGCTGAAAACTTTTTCATTTTACAAGTTTTACAAGGTTTTTTTCTTTTTAATGAATTTTTAATAATAAATGGAAGTAGTTCATGATGTTTAATCTTACGAAATGGAATTTTTGCAACAGATAATATATTCCTGTTTTGTTGCAAAATAGCGTTGTAAAGGTCTTCCACTTTTTCAGGAAAGTCAGCTAAAGCCTTGTAGTTTTTCAAAAAAATTGTTTTTCGGAAATTTGGGGCCCTGAAATGAGGCGGTGGCACATCATAACTTAGATATGTGTGGTCTTTTTCTCCATCAAATATGGAAATCTCATAGTATGGGTAGTTTTTGTTGTCTTTGTGTATAGAAAATGTCATGTAATTCATGTTTCCTCTCTCACGCTCAAATCAACACTGTGCCAAGTATTCAACTAAGAGGAGGCCCTTTTTATTTTTCTATTCTTGCGCAACAAGTCATTCCCCTCCCTTTCTTATTTTCTGAGCCAATGCAAAAGCAGAGGGAGTTGTAGAATGATATAACCTTAGCATCGTTATATTTGAAATTGTTTTTTCTAAATTCTGTATTTAAAATTTCATTATACTCTCTTCCTAAAATTAAACGATTATAAAAAATGTACAATCCAAATAACCCACAAACACGCGAACTGTCTTGCTGAAGTTGACTAATATTTTCTATTGTATATTTCTTTCGAAATGGAAGTTCTATGTCGTAGTTTTTTAGCCTTTCACCGTAACTATCAAATATTTCCAAAGGTAAATTTTTCGCTTTGTTAATTAATAATATCCAATGTTTTCCACTTGAGCTTGAAATTTCAGTATTAAAAATTGCACAAAATGGCAATTTTTCTTCATCGATCATCCAGAGTTCGTCTTTTGCTAAAACGTAAGTGTAAATTGGAAATGTAACTTTTGATTTCAAATGATCCAACGCCGCGGCAAGCGTAAACGTATCCATTAAGAAGTTAGACAAGAAAAATGTTTCGGTTGTTGTCAATTTCTATGATGCTTTGCGTATAGCATATAGAAATTAGATTAAGTGGTTTTACTGGCGCTGTCTTAAACTGAACTTCAGCCTATACAAATTAAAAATTAAAGCCAATTAAAAAAATTAAGTTAAATCGAGAGTTAAATGTTTGAAAATGTAAATTACTTTTAAAGATCCGGTAAGTTCAGGCAATAAGTCTCCAATGGTGACTGCTATTGGTGTTAAATGAAATATGTAGTACGCAAATCCTTTCATGAAATCATCACGATTAATGGTTATTCCACTGCTTTTATCAAACATGGTATCGCTTAGAGTTCGAAAAGCGTTTAAAAAAAACTTTTTTTCATAGTCCATTTTTAAGGATTGATACTCGATTCCGGGGTGGTCTACCTTAACCTATAAGATCAAAGATGATATGCTACAACAGTTTTCAGAACTAAGTATAGCAACACCTACCGTAATTGACTCTACAGCGTTAGGCTTGCTATTAAATGGACTCCGGTCCAACTTTCCAAAATAACTTTCGCTCTCGATCAAACAAAAAATGCAATAAGTAGGTAAGTTTCCAGCCACTAATTGGTCAGTTTGGTAAAAAGTACTGCCAATCGCTATTTGAGAAAACCGACAAATTAATTCTTTAATTGGATATTTTACTCGATTTCCTTTCGATAGAAGGGCATGATGTTGCTTGATAAGGTCCGTATGGATACCCAACGCGTTTACAAATAATTTAATTTCCTCAAAAACGAATTTATAGGGCACGCCGCTAACTCCAGTTTTTGTAGTTGTTGCACAATCCAGAGCAAATTCAGGCAAATTTCGATCCATTACTACTGTAATCTTAACACCAGGAATTAAGTATCGTGGCTGCTGAAATATACCTACACGAATTGGTCCAACCATCTCAAAGGGCGCACTTGAAGCGCTTAATTTTATACGCTCTTCAAATCCTTTGTTTTTGGTTTCATCAAATTCTTCAAAACTTGAGTCGGGATATGCTAGCTCGCTGGAAAGAAATGACTCTAATTCTCCTTTGCTTTTAGTTAGAAGTAGTGGAACGACAGCTTTGTATGCAGAATTTGAAGTATCTCGGTTAACATGTACACCGTTAAGTTGGACATCTACGCTTCGCCAAATTGTAGAGAAAAAAAATGCTGATGGACATACTTTATCAGTGGTATCAATTGAAGCCCCGTTTTGCAATGTGATTTTCGCTTTTAAATATAGAAATGAATCTGCTAAACTGTAATATTTTTCTTCAGAGACTGGAATGTCAAAAATTACTTGACCATAGTCTTGTGTTGAAGATGCCAAAGGAGTGACGGTGATAAAAGTTGAATTTTGAACAGAAATATCAGTATTAGGCAAAGAAAATAAATCTAAGTTTGACCTATAGGAAGCACGAGACCCTGGATAGACTTTAATTGGATTCATTGTTAATTGTTTCAAAAGCGAACGGGTTTTTGCTTTCTACACTTTGTGTGTTTCGTCCTGCGATTCTGTCTTCGAACTGAATGCTTCTTTTTAGTTGACTTCCTTTTTCTACCAGCTCCGCTCTGAGCAGAGGAGCCTTTTTTTGTTTTTTTAATTTTTTTCCGTTTTCCGCCACCCGACTGAGATCTACGTTTTGGTGTATAATTTTTTCGTTTTTTTGCGCCACTATGACGTTGGAGAGGAATACTGTAGCTATAATTAGAAGCGTTTATTCCTGGCCCTCCCCCGCCCCCAACCTGACAGTTTAATCTACTCTTGGGTGGAATATACGAGCTAGATGATGAATGAAATGAAATATTATTGGAATCAAAATGCTCAGAATCAGATTCAGTTTCACTTTTAATTTTCGCTTCTGCCTCGGCGTTGTTATTTTCCTTTCCACCTCCCTCTTGCGCTAAACTTTGTTGCGTAACACTATTTGACTCAAGCTGACACACGTCATTATTACAAATCATTTCTCTCATTTTTGGTTACTGTTTTACGAACGGCTTCCAAACAAGAAATGAGCAGAAATTTAACTAACACTGGCTCTTTATATGAACAGTCAAATAAGTAGTAGTATCACGTTCCATTGGCACTGATCTCATATTTTCGTCAATTAGCTTAATATGAATATTTTCAATGTCGTTGCTGGAACATATTGGCACATAAATAGGAGACGCAAACTGAATATGGACTAAGCCACTGCCTTCTTTTGCAGGAAACATTCTTAGCATTGGAAGCAAATTACCTTTTACAATTTGAGGCTTTACAATGTCGCAATATATAAAAATATATAAAGAAGATATTCCTAAATCAATTTCATTATAGGAAGGAAAAGTTTCAGTTTGATGTCTAAACCAAGTGTTTGCCGGTAAACCAAACAATTGTTCTAGGTAACCATTCAAATTAACCATCAGCCCTCCATCGCTTTCATCTTCATATTCAAAACTACTTCCGTCATATATGAAACCTACTTTATGCTTTACCATTGCCAAATTCATTTCGGAAATTAAATCTACAGCGGATTTCACTGCAGGCTCTTGTACCAATTCTATAAAACTTTCTTCTTTGTAAACACTAATTTCCATTTTTTTTTTACTTATCAATCATAGCGTATAATTCTTGTGAAAACGGTTGTTCTCCTTGAAATTTACCAGCTGCAAATTCTGATGATTGAAATCCCAGGCAGGACAAATAGGGTTCTGCAATTTTGAGCTTTTTTCCTTCAATATTTTGCGAAAGGATAAAATATTCTTTGCCATCATTAAGAGCTGTAAGTGATATATGCAAAGCTAGTTTTAGCTTGCCAAAATCTCTATTTAAGCTTTCTGCAAACGTTTCAATTCTATCTCCAATTTTATGAAAACTGTATTCATCCAAAACCCTTTTTAAAACAGTAATTTCGTTGTCTTTAGGTTTATGACCAAAGACAGTTTGCTTCCTGGTGTTCTGAGAAGTAGAATTATAGAAAACTTCAACTATGGCACACTCTAGAGGCCTATTATTTACAATCTTTGGACTTATTCGATTTTTAAAATTGTTGGGCAGATTTGCAGGAAAATAGTTTAAGCTCGATGTACTAGCGAGTGTAATATAATTTGACTGCGGTTGTTCTGTAAATTTAAATTGCATTTTACAATGCGATTTTAAAGTATTATGAAACCAAAACCAATTCGCTTGGGTAAAATGATCCACGAATTTCCTAAATAAAATAAACTATATTTAAAAATTTTGAGCAACAGCGTAGTCAAGCGTTAATACCTCTCCTGTTCCGTCCTTTAAATAAAAGTAATTCACTGGAACTGATTGCACAGCTTTATATACTGTGAAGATTTCAGTCGTGTACGATTGGGTTTGAGATTTTTTTTCGAATAATAATCTTGACCGAGATATTCGAACTCTATTTCCTGGAAGAAATTCTAATTTCCTTGGCTTTTGCAAAATTAACTTTCCAAATAGTTTCAAAAAAACTTGGTCTTCGTTTGATGAATTAATATCGTCTGGTGCAAATCCAGTGGCGGAATGTTTTGTCTTATTATAATTTTTAATTATAATTGGGAATATTTTTAGAAATTGATTTTCACCCTTATCGTAAAGGGCCCTGGCTAATCGCCGACGAATACTTTGTATCAGCCTCTCGACCATACTACCTGTAAGTATTTGTTATGAAATAATAATTTGAAACAAAATAGTTAATGACATTTCAACCATACTTTTCATTGTGCTATGTACGCTAAACAAACGTATGTCTCGCTTCTTTAGCAAAGATGAAATTTTCAAATTATAAAACTCAGTTCCTAAAAAATAAAAAATGTCATAATAAAAAATACACGTTTTACAACTATAAATTGAAATAATTATACCTTTGTCCGCCAGAATAAATTTAATAGGTTCTTTTATTTGTTTTAAAATTTTTTCCAGTGCAAAAGCAACTGCGTCCGCCTCTTTTGACTTTAAGAATGAATAGTAGGTCTTTCGACTGAAGTTATCAATAGCCAGTAAAGCATATCTATACCCTTTTGTATGTTTTGAGTACAGCGTCAAATCCATCAAATCAATACCAATTTGAAAATTACTAAAAAACACTCGAGTTTTTCTGTAGTGATGCTTTAATTTCACTTTATGAAATAATGTGTAGGCATCCAATTGATGCAGAGCTTCTTTCACTTTCTTTGCATCTCTGAGTTTTCTCGCTTTTAAAAATGTAGGAAAACCAGTAAATGAAGTTGGAGATTTTAAATTTTTATAAGTAGATTTAAGTGCGTCAATTTTCATGTTGCTAAGTGTATTACTACTTTTATTATGGCATAAATTTGACAAAGCTCAAAGTATATATCAAAAATTTAGTGTAGAGTCAACTTTTAGCATTCTCTCTTGTTCTTTAACTCGAAGCAAAAATTGCGCATGCTTCTTTCCATTCACTAAATCTGCTGTAAATTTGCCTATAATTGCAACATGGTCAAAACGTCGGAGTCTAGATAGAGCTACATAAAAAAGGGTTGGCTTCATTCTATGGTATATAGCAGCAGCAATACTGTTTGGCTCCGGAAGTCCGATGCATAGCCTATCAAATGTCCGCCCCTAAAAGACACATTTAACTAGACTAAATCTATTTCAAATATATATTCAAGAGAGATTTATACTTGGCAGCAATGAATTGTTTCACTATAAAATAATTTTATAGGAAATTGCATTCGCTGAAAGCTATTTCCTGTAGCCAAATCAATTTCTGGTATTTTCATTCTTGTAATTGGTACAGTTGTTGAATTAAACATGTGAAATGCCGGTCCTTTGTAGCTCTCAAAATCTACTAGAATGGCTACAACTTTTCCATTGCAGTCTCTTATAAACTCTTTTATAACACCTAAATCAATATAAATTATACGTAAAGTGAATTAATTTGTTCACAATTTTACCTTTGCTATGGTTATATAGTCCAGCTTCTGGCCAAACATTATTTGTTAGCATAACTTTTGCATTAATTGCAACTCGAAGGATGAAATTTTCGTCAGAAAATTCCTTCCTATTAACTATGCTCTTTAATTCTATAATTTCTCCGCCAAGAGATTTCAAGCGCCGCCTAAACAATTTTTTTAACGTAATGTATAAAGTAAACAAACACTTATTACAGCCATAGAAATAATAATTGTGCATACAGGTTGTGTTCTTTTACACTCTCTCTATCCGCAAAAATTAGCATAGCGTCTTCAAAATCCTTTTTCTCACCGTCATTTAATACTTCCAAATTCCTAGAATTAATCAATTCAATATCATCTTCTGTAATTTCTCCAATTTTTACTCTTTCTAATAGGTTCGAAAACTCTGTTTCCGATGCGAGCTGCCTCATCTGTGATTTTAAACAAATAATAGATTTAAACTCTTTATAAGCTTCAAGTCCGTTTAATTCTAAGCCTGAAGCGCCCTCTATTGGAGTAAACAACGGCAAGTCTGCTACGGGAGGTAACTGATTATAATCCAAAAAGCCTAAAATTGATATATTTGCAAAATAGTCCCAATTATTGAATATGGCAGACACGCGTTGGCTGCAATAACCAAAAAAATGTGCACCAATCATGCCCAATTCATCATATATCAAGTAAGATACGCCCTTTAAATGCTTTCTGGCAGACGATAAGTTTATGTCTGGAGGTTTTGTCCTATAAAAATAAGGAATGCGAAGTGTAGAATGGACCGTTGAGCCACCCGTTAACTCTGCAGCATTGGCAGTAAACGCCATTACTTTAAACTTCTTATTATATTTTTTTAGCACTTGACATATTGCTAAAATTAAGTATGTTTTCCCGCTGCCTGCCGAACCATTAACAATGAGTCGCAAAGCATCTTTTTTTCGCGACTTAAGGTGGCGCTCAACCATAGATATAACTCTATTCTGATCATTATTTAATTTGCTAATGTCCACTACTGGCAAAGCTCTATCAATTTCGATTGATTTTTTAGCATTTGTTAAAAATGTTGTATAAGAAGAATTTTTCAAATTTGAATTTAAAAATTCTGATTTTGAAAACCGTCTCTTCATCTTCAAATAAAATGTTTTAAATCAAGTGGAACCTTCTTCCTTGAAACACAAATGACAAATAAACTAGTTCAACTACTTTTTTGTACTAATATACTATCAAAAGAAAAATTAATTCTTTTTTCGTAGGAACGATGAACAGAGTTCTGAATATCCATTCATTGAGTTGAGGTTCTGGAAGGAAGCATACAATTGTTTCATTGCCTCGCCTTCAGCTTTCTGGAATCTTCCGATCATTCTGTTTGTTCGGCACAAAGATTTCATCAGTCTAATCATGAAATCTAAATAATATATGTATATACAATAAAGCATTTGTTTTCAAATACAATTTATGTTGATGTCAATTTTAAATAATTTAAATCGTGGCATCTGACCTGGAGATGAAGCTTTAAATTTCAAGGCAAGAGTTTTTCCATTGTATTTAATTTCTCCGTTTCCGAATGTTATGCCGGCTGGTCACATATACTGCTCTTTTCCATCTTTTAAAATAATGCGTTTCTCGAAAGAATCATTGTTCCTAATTATTATAAAAAATAAATCAAACTTTAAAATAATTTATTGTGTTAGAAATCAAATTTAATTTCACAACTCTGCTTTTGGTGCTGTTGAGTTTTGCCGGTTAAAATGGATTGCAAAATTTTTCGCAACATGCTTACTGCGAAAATGTAAACTCAAACTTATATTGCCGTTACACAAACAAAACTCTTTCTTACAAACCTAGGCTTCATGGTTGTAAACTCATTCTCAGCCGCGAAATTTGAAGCAGATTCAGCAACATCAATAATGCTCGAATCTGTTTCATTTGGAGCAAAACTTGCAAAATCTTGTCTAGATTTGAAATAAAACACAAACATAAAATATTTCCTTAGTAACAATAGTAAACCTTTTAATCATTACAACAATAGTACCTCGTTTCACGTGATCCATTTGTAAATCCGTTAATAGACTTTAGAGAAGAATTTTCTGCTTGTCCGTCATCTGTAAAAGTTTGAGCTCGAGTGGCGTTGTAATACTCTGCTGCAGCATGTTTTATGTCAGTCCTAATAGTAAAAATGAAAAATTATGTACACTAATATCGGTTTCTAAAATCAAACACAGAGTAGTGCAATTATAAAACCATATTTAATAAAGTAAAATTTGCAACGTGCAAAATCCTGAGCAACAAACCAACTAATTTTCTCATGTTGTAAATGTACACGAGCCGGTCCTCGTGCATTTTCTAATCTTAAAATAATAATAAGAAACAAATTTAGCAAATTCGTTTCACGTTAATGCGCAAACGCTCTAAAATTAACTGAACTAATATAAATTTTTAATAAATTTTGTAATCTTGAATGATAAAAAAATGTTAAGTAGGAATTGCAAAATAATTTAAAACTAATTACACATCAACTAAATTTTAAATTATACCTTTTCAGCTGCAATTTATTTTCGGCTATTTCTTTCGCTACAGCTTCATTTGGTCTGTCTTCTTGAAGAGTTGGAGCTTGAATGAAACGATAGTTTTCTGTTGTAGCTAGTTTTATCACTTTCCTAAATTAAAAGTAATATCATGAAAAAAAAATAGAAATTTTTGAAACAATAAACTGAAGCATATAAATCTTTATGCATCATTAAACTTACGAATCAAATCTTGATTTATCATCATCGATGCCATGAGTCACGCTAAAATTGACATGTGTGCTGTCAGCTTGCTTTATTTGTCTATAGATATAAAGAAAAATTCAATTTTGCGTTGTAAGATTTATTTTACAACGTTTTGTGTATCATATAGCAACGCTTCTCTTTTGAAAAGCCAAATACGTTTTATGGACTTCAAACACGTGCAGCATGAAGGCTGACAATCACGAGTAATTAAAAACTGCATTAATTATAACAAAAGAATTTGTATTGAGAAAAACATCAAACCCGTTTTTACTGATTTTTATAGATTGAAAGACTAGATGTTTTTAATGTACATAAATCAAATGCAGGCTGTCATAGTCAACTAATAAATCTTAAATTATGCACCAAATATTATTGAAGGAAATTTATCGGCATAAATTATATAAAGCTAAAATGATTAGGATCTGAATACAAGAATACAATTGTCTGATTCTTATCACTTTGAAGTATAGAGTTAAGCTTTTAATGCTTTAAAGTGTTAAAGTGTTGCAATTGCATAAATCAAACGCAACAAGAAGTCTGTCACAGTCAATTAATTTTTAAATTCTGCATCAAATTTAATTGAATCTAAATCAAATTTATTGAGATAAATTATGTATGGATTAAGTTTAAATGATTAGAATCTTAATATAAGAAAGCCAATGCCTGATTGTTATCATTTCAAAATCAAGAGCTATTGTGAGTGCTTCTATTGTAAACTTCCCCTCACGTCAATAAATCATTGTAATGTAAACTATTGTTGTCAGAGAAAGGTAAAGCTAAAGTTGAATAATATTCTGCCCTTTCTGCGTAGCATTGCTTTGATCTTACTTGAATGAAGTTCAGAGCACAAATGAAGAGCATAGGTTGAAATCCTGCATTTTAGTATTATGTTCAACTTTGCGTCATGCGCAAAATAATTCTCAAGTCTGAAAAGTATACGCGTTTTTTAAGCACCAGATTTTTATGCAAAATATAAATTTATTTGTCATCTGCGTTTATTTTAAATTTTTGTGCAATTTACTACTTAAAATATTAAATAACAAAATAACATTTTAAACCCTTTCTCACCTATATTTGCTTACTGGAGCAGGTGTAGGTGTCATTGCGGCAGAAGAGCATTCCGATGCTTTAAAAATTATCCTTGGCCGCATGGCTGGCACAACTTTCTCCACACAGTTAAATCCAGCACGATTGCGAAAATATATGCATTGATTTTTTATGCAATTTGAGCAATCCCAATTCTGCTGACAGCCTTTAGAGATTGACAAATTTAAAACCAGAAATAACACCAAAGACTTTTGATAGTGCATTTTCAATCAAAGCAGGAGGACTTCTTAACTCTAAGAATCTACTCGTAATACTAATCTTTGCATCATTCCTAATTCTAAAGTAAACAAAGCTTTAGAAATTAAATTCGCTGAAGTTGAATGTTTTCTTCAGTTTCAGAGATTTCGCGTGACCTTTGGTACCGCTGAAAGCCTTGAAGAATAAACTTTCTTTTCAAGAGACCGACAACAAATAGCGTCAGCACAACTGTAGAGAAATTTAAACAATTAAAATGAATCATACTCTAAAGTACTATTGAAAAATTAGTCATACACAAGTCCTTACTTGTTAAAATGAAAAGGCTCCAAGGCAGGGTGCAGGAAGAGTCAATTATTTTCACTTTTGAAGGGTCCAAGCCTACGCACCCCTCAAAATCACCTTGAAATACAAAGGTTGAAAATGTTCCATTCATCCTCTGAGCAATTGGATAACAAAGAGACTTTCCCTTCTCATCTTTCAAATACTTGCATGGTCCAGACACGCAAGCGGAGCAAATCATATTGACAAAACACTCTGCTAAAGTAATAAATTATGTCAGTTTATAAATTTACTAATTTATTAGAAATATTTTACACTCACCCATTTTGCTGTGTTATGCACAAATTTCTTGAAATAAATTCAATAGTTTTTCTTACTTTTACTTTTCTCACTTGACTTCAAAAATAAATGTGCCTTTCTCCTTGTCCATCAAGAGAAGAATGAAAATGACAGAGCGTGAAAATAAAATAAATTAAAACCAAGTCCATCCCCGCCATGCAATATGTCAACATGATTAATGCTACATTATTAAATAACATCAGCACCACCCAAAATTTTCGCATAAGCGAAAAAATTTAAAGTTTCAATTAAGTCGTCGTTTGAAATGGAGTTGTCGTTTACGCATTCCAAAATGTCCATCTAAAAATTACTCACCTCGAAAATTCAACTGTTTTCGCAAATGGGCAAACACAACATTTTTAAATTCACCTCACCCGTGCTTTTTATGCATTTGTGACTTTTCTAATAAAAAACAAATCAAAAAATTTATACTGCCAACTTAAATAAAATTTTAAAATATACAAAATTTAAGTGCTGACTTAATTATATTCAAAACATAAACTTACATCCGCATAAACCAACACCAACCATAACCTATTAATTCTACATTATTTACCACACAAGCACATAATTCTTTAATTAATCATAATAAAACACACCACCATCCTTATCCATACACCTACCCCCACCCCTCATTCATACCCACCCACCACCGACAAAAGCCACCACCACCACCACCCCCCAGAACGCAACCCAATGATTATTAGGTTCTAGCTACCAGTACTTGGTTGACCAAGACAAGAACTTGGCCGGCCAAAACCAGTACTTGGTCGACCAAGAAAGGAACTTGGCCGGCCAAGACCAGTACTTGGTCGACCAAGACAAGAACTTGGCCGGCCAAGAAATGAACTTGGCCGGCCAAGACCAGTACTTGGTCGACCAAGACAAGAACTTGGCCGGCCAAAACCAGTACTTGGTTGACCAAGAAAGGAACTTGGCTGGCTAAGACCAGTACTTGGTCTACCAAGAAAAACACTTGGCCGGCCAAGACCAGTACTTGCTCGACCAGCACCGGCACTTGGTCGACCAGGCCCAGCACTTGGTCGACCAA
>JAQFYP010000974.1:0-18070 GCA_034694865.1 Bilobella braunerae | reverse complement strand
TTGTAAAGGACACTTTTCTCTGTGGCTCCCTAAAATCAATCCCAAATCACGAAAATGACCTTTCATGGTCAATCAATTTGCGTAATAACATTTTAATGTGGTTACAAAGCCTCAGGGGCTCCATTAACGCCCAGAACAAATCCTTGACCTCGAAATGACCTTTTCTCTTCAGAAAGGAGTAATCGTATATGAGATTTTTTGCTCGGAAAACACCATGAGAAAAGCCTCAAAATTCAAGGCAACCAATTTTTCTACGGCGCATGCGCGCCGTAGTTAGTAGTTAGTAGTTACATATGTTGCATGTACAACATATGTAAACATGGTGAAGATTTGAGGTTTCCTTTTAGTGTCATTCCATTGTTAGTGGAAATGTCAAAGAACAAAAAAAAAAGAAATTAAAATTAGGACAATTTTATAATAACCTTTCAATTTAATTCTACAATACTTATAGTTCACTTATGCCTTATTTTTTATCTAGCATTAATATATTGAACAAATATAACTCTGTGTGTGTATTACAAAAAAATATTCTAGCATTCAAAACTGACTTTTATAACAGCAACTACGCGCTTAACTCACTTGCCAAGTACGGATGGGCATTTGAATTGTTTTAAATGAAGGCTTACTGCGGCCCCCACGGTGCCTCCTAAGGGCTCTTACCCTCTCTGATGACCTCAGACCTATGGTGGATAGATGGATGAGATGACTGGTGGCTCCGGTGGCTCCGGAGCTATCCCACCACAACAAATGCAAAGAAGGAAGGACTACAAGAGCAGCAGATGTTGCTCATACCATGTATTTATTCACACTATCCCTTTACTCATGCTTAAGCGATGCTTTCCCTACTTCTCCTTCTCCTTCCCCCTACCGCTACATTACTTAGATAGTTACTAAGCTAAGTTATTAGATAGTAAATCACGACAACTTCAGCACTATTTACTCTAAAATGGAGCCAATTCCAATGAATTCCAGTGGCACCATGACTAGCTCAAAAATTGCGCCAGGCTCAAAATTTCTATGCAAGTGAGTTGTTTAGATCTCCAATTAAACTATGAGAATGAAGTTGAAATGCCAAAGAAGGGTTAGGACGGAAAAATTTTTTACTAGATTCTGAAATACTTAAACTGAATCATCTAAAGTTTTATATTCGTTACTTTAAAACTATATCCATATTCCTGCCATTGACTCAGCACCGTCTTAGATCATGTTAGCCATGCGATTTGATCTACTATATATTTTGAATATTACATAATAGTTAAGTGTACGAATGCAAATGGCAAGATCAAGTTCAAAGTTTCTACAGTTTATAGCGTCGTTTCCCAAGTCTAATTGATCTTAACCTTTTTTCTTTTTGTGCTATTACTTTATATAAAACAGAGTTGGTCGTTGGCAGCTGGTGGTTTGCGGTTGGCGGTGAGTGGTTAGGAAGCTACATCACCATTTCTTTTTGGTGTTTTAAAACAAGACGATTTTGACCTAATGTTTAGAAACGTCGACATAAACTCGAACATCAACGTGTAGTTACGAATCCAACCAACTTAAATTTTTTTTTAACTTTTTTATATTCAACTTTTCAAAATCGATGAAGAACTTCGTTTTGATGATTTAGTCAATTCTTTAATTGTGATTTCAATTAGTTAATTACGATAACCTATTAACAATAATTTATTTATGGAGGTTGAGTTTGACATGTAAATTGGGGTTTCTACCTAAGTTTGAGCTAACAATGACCTTGAAATTACTCAACTTGAACTAACTAACTAACTTGAATAACCTAAACCTAATTGTAAGTACTTAAAAATTAACTTTAATATTTTATTAAGAAAGTGTTATGAATTAAACTGATGTGTGCGTCCCGAAGGAACTTAATATTCCCGTCTTAAGACGGGTTCTTTTTCTAGTATCGGAATAATTGTGATTTTCACAATTATACGTAACGCTTAACTTAACTACCCTAATTTTGCGACTATAAGCCGCGGCTTATATAAGGTTTTTTCAGGTTTTTTTTTCAGTTTTCTTGATTTGTTAACGCCAAAGTCTGTAGCTGCTTTGCGTTTCCCCACCTTTTTGGCAAACCTCAATAGTGCAAATCATGATGGAATGACCGATTAGATTAAATTATTTGAGTTACCTGAAGTTTAAACTACTGTGTAAGATTTTCGCAATACTTTACGTTTCGGATCCATGGTTGAATTGATTCTGTGACTCAGGTTAGGTTAGGTTAGGTTAGGTTAGGTTTAAAGTGCGGGTTATACACGGGAGCGGCTTATAGTCGCAAAATTAGGGTATTATATTTAAATAACTCAAAATCAATTCCCAATAAGTTAATTGTGACTAACAAAATATAACTTTTGAGATTCGCATCTTAAAAGTATTCGGTGGTTTATAAGGATGCTAAAACTACTACCTCCAAATAGCTCTAAATATTTTCACTTAATGTTAGAAGGACCGGAAGTATACTCCCGTCTTAGGACAGGTTCTTTTGCTAGTTATTAAAATAAAATGAGCAATGCAGCAGAACGCAGCGATTTAATAAATGTACTGTCTTACAAGGTCTTTTATGGTTTTATCGTTTGTTTCACTTTTTGGCGATTTGTTTTAAAATATTTGAATTGTTGTAAACGGCAGAAACCAGAAATGCTCTTGAAGTTAAGACAGAAACGAACTGTCTTTAATTAAGTAAAAAAAAATGCAAACACGCTACTTATACTGAGCATCGCGGTGGTGTTGGACGGCTTGTGATAAATGAAATATAGCGTTTGTATGCGTAAATACGTCCTCCTCCATCAGACTAAATTTTACAGTACAAGATTTAGCATTACCAAAAACCTTCTTACTCATTTCCTTGACCTTGTCCTGCATCCTATTCTGTGCAGTCGAAGAGGCATTTTCAAAATACATCTACATTTGCAATCTTGTGTCATGATTTATGGTATTCATCTTAGGAGCACGTTAGCCTAATTACAACAGAAGGCTTTTGCCTTCTGTTGTAATGGCCATGCAAGGCAAGGTCATGCGCAATTTTTTCCAAGAGCGTCAGCTTCGCCTCCTGTATGAAATAATAAAATAATACACTAAAATATTTAGGGCTCACTATAAATTTTCTGCTTACTGCTTCCATGTGGTACAAGCCACCAATAGTGCACTTTAGTGGTGCAATAGAACGCAGGGATTTCTTAATAAATTGGCCCTCAAAATATATTACGTTATTTTTCTGTTCCAAAATTTTAAAATTTCCGAAATTTTTAGAATTGCTAAATACAGAGGACATCAATAATGCTCCGGGAGCCACAGCCAGCAGTAGGTTAAATAGGTTGGAAACAAAAATTACAAACACAGCTTGATCCAGCGCCTGTCGGAGGCGAATTACAGCATATGCTGAAGCAAATATGGCACTAACGACGCATATTTTCGTTATAGGTAGAAATATCGAACCATAGACAATGTTGTGAAGCTGATTCAAAAGTTGGACTGAGCAAAACAGCTGAATACATTTAATTTGACTGCAGTCATCGGTTAGAAGCCACTCCGAACTAAAATTATTAGCATTTGTTTATTTAATTTTGTTTCCAAAATCTTTTCATCCTTTGGAAAAATAAAAAAGAGAAGCAAAAATGCATCCTAGCTTTGCTAAACATATTGCTAAAGGCCAGATAAACGAGTTTTTGTGACATAAATTTGTGATGAAACGTTTCAAAGTTTTAGTTTTTATTTTGTGTTTATGAAGTCAAATTTTTACCAAGTGACTTTTGCCGATGTTACCAAAGTTACAATGGAGGAAACAAAAACTGACATGAGAACAAACATGTCACAGACAAGGGAAGTTCCAAAATATATCATTAGCGCTCCGTAAAATGCCGTATAGTAATACGTCGGAAGAACATTGTAATGGGTTACAAAGCACTGGATTGTAGCCAAACCTGTGCGTCCGCAAAAACATATGACCAAAGCGGCGTAAATCCTTTCACGTATTTTTTTCTTTCCTTCGGCTTTGCAAAAACTTGTCTCGACAGCAGCTGTATAAGAAAAAAATCTATAATTATTTTGAGAAAGACCGGTAACAAACTAGAATATCATCTTGCTTAAGTATTTATGGATCAAGCATAGGCGCTTAGTAACAGTATTCTTAAAAGTAACTTAGATTTAACTCACAAAAACTTAACTCTACTCTACTAAACGCAAAAGATCTTCCTTACTTTAAATCTTAAAATCAAGTAGAGCTTTTAAACATAATTCCTTTCCCTCTAGGACGGGTGTGCTTTGCTAGTTAATTTTAATTATGGAATTCGTGCTTACTGATATTGAGTTCTAGTCCAAAAGTAATTAGATTGTTGAGTAGTTTGACAAATTCCTTATTGAAATTTATTAGAGTCAAGCGAAATAAAATTGCACTACTTCACAATAATATCGGTTATGCCGCAATAATTTTTTCAGAAATTGTATTCACTTGAATTGTATAGAAAACACAAATACACAAATTAATACAATATATTGCCAAGCGTAAAAAGCCCGTCAATTTGTTGCGAATTTGTTCCCTACTTTTGTAGAACTTGAAATCAGAAGACAATCCAAAACCAAGAATATGCAACTTGAGTGGCAAAACTACGCATTTCTGGAAAATTTGTAACTCGAATTGGCTCAACATTGTAATAGAAAACTAAAACTAACTTTTCATTCAAGGTACAACACTATGCAACATTGCACTACAACCAATGGTGCAGACTCCTAAGAGAAAGCAAAAACTCAGAAAATGAACTAGCTCGAGCCGCCTACGATGACTTGAGGAAAGCATCATTCAAAGAAAATTCTGAAGAGAGTGGTAACTGGTGCACACAACTCAAGAATCTTCTCGGATCCGTTGGTATGGAATGGTTGTGGTTGCAAAACTCCTACAGCACCTCCTCTTTGAACAAGAAGGTCTTCCTCACCAAATTGAGGAGCACTCTGGGGCAAGCGGACCTGGAAAACGCAAAGAACTCTTCCTCTATTCCGCATTACTATAGCCTAACAAGAGGTTCATATGCAGAAAAGTTCTACCTAACCAGTAACCTTCCAAAATACGCCGTGACCAGGATCGCCCAACTAATGTTATTCAGTAACTCCATCCTGAACAACGGGACTTGGGTAAACCTTTCAAAGCCTTTCAAAATGTTGATTGCAAATTTTGCGGTTTACCACTCTCTATCCAGCACGTCTTGACGGAATGCGACGCGAGCTCCAGAGAAAGAGAACGACTAACCCATGGTATACCACGCACAGACTCCATGTCCGCCATTGAACTCCTGATCGACTCTCTGACAAACTTCCCGGCCGACAACTCCACATACAGGAAGCTCCATGTCTTCCTCAACCAGGTGGTGGGACTGTACCAAAAGGAATAACTTGAGAAGGCGGACGAAGCAAATGAAGAATTAACTTTGAGTTTGTATTTAATTTTGTATTTTAATCCTAATTCTGACTTTATTGACCCCTTATTTACCTATTAATGACCTCTTTATTAATAATTTTGACTAATATATGTATTTTAAACTAATAATAATCTTAGTATTACATACGTATTATTGAACGAGCATGTACATGTTGATATGGGTGAGCCTTACATCAAACAAAAAAAAATTCAAGGTACAACTGATGTAAGATGGAACCATGAAAACTCACATCAAGATATATGTGTGAAATTGCCTAGACGGGTAATCAGTTGTAAAACAAAAGCACTTCGATACATTTTATGTTGGGCAAACTTAAAATTTAATGATAGACTGGAGTTATAATTATTCATCGAAAATTATAAACGCTGAGTATTTTTTTTATATTTGAATGAATTATTTATTTGATATATGGCGAACCCAAGATCAACCCAAGATTTTTTTTATATTTTCGACTCGCTTTAGCCACGCGTAATTTATTTGGCTTTGAAGTGGTAAATAATTTTTTCAACCAAATTCTCATCAAATCCTTTTGTACAATAGCTTCGGTAGAGCCAGGTTAAAATTAAGGACGTTATCTCACACGATTTTGAGCATAAATTGTTCATAAATTTTTAATACTGTTACCGAATGCCCACGGGTTTTCCGGTGATTAAGTGGCATTAGGAGACGAATTGGCAACAATAGTGCTATATTAAAGTCGTTTATTAAAATAATTTGGACTATTCTAAATGTATATTTGCCAACCATAACCTAATGCATTCTGGTTCATATAGAATGCGCTATTATAACAGAATAGCACGCGGGTATAATATTTAAATCCTCTGTATTCCGCTTATACAGATCCCAATCTCTTTGCCAAATTTCCAGTAGATAGTCTGGGCACTGAATTAAATGATTTTTACTACAATTTCAACGTATTAAATTGCAAAATAAATTCACAGAAAAGGAACCAAATTCAGTTTGTGTTCATAAAAGGTTCAATAAAATAACAAAAAATAGCTGATTGCCAGGCCATCTGTACCTCGGATTTAGAATGAAAACAACGAAAATTACTTGTATAAGGGGGTAAGCAAGGGATTTCTGACCCACCCAGCTACCCTTCACTTATAGGCAACTTAGGACAACTAATTATATACCCAACTGCCCAAAAGGGCTAAAAGATTAATCACGTTTTCCAGGATTCTATGTAATAATGTCAACAGAAAAATGACCAAAGAATAACGTCAACAAAAATATCAGCACCTAAATAATATCAACATGAAAAATATCAACACATTAAAAATGCCTACAGCCAGTAGTCCGGGGGGTTAGGAGCCTTCTCCTACCTTGGGTAGGTGGTGCAATCGAGTCCCGGCACCAGCACAGTATAAAAGTGGTGGTGTGGAAGATTGAGTGAAAACCTGGAAAGTTGCGGTCGTGAAGGCTGTACATGTGTCACAGTGGTGTTCAGCCTCTGCCTAACCCCACGTTCATGGCCTAGCACAACCTCTTTTTGTCTAATAGTCCTCGGAACTTCTCGGGTTACTCACAGATCGATACCATTCTCCCCCCACTCACAAGTACAAGCAAGCATGTTGACCAGGCCATAGGCGAATGTCAAGTAGGAAAAGAACCTTAATAACTTCTACATTAATCGCAGTCTCCGCTCGCTAGCGTGAGCGAAATCAGATTTTTTTTTTACTTTTTAATAGCCCTCTCAAACCTAAAAATTAAAACCGCACCTTAATCTTACAAGGAAGAATAATTTATTTTAATTTGAATAGATGGAGCATCTGACTTCGACACTGGGCAAACTGGATGAAGTTTTTGCGGCCCTAGTTTAATTTGGTACGAATGTGGAGCCTGTAGTGTAATACTTGATAAAAAAAAATAAACGTCGAATATATAAAAAAAAAAGGAACTGCGGGGGGCAATTTTGGGGTATTTCGACATTTAACCTTGCATAAACCAGGAGTGAATTTTACCCGGATTTTAGCCGTAAACGAATCAATTGAATGAATCATTTTATTGATACATGGCGGAGCCAGATTTACATGTGCATTATTGTATTAATAAGAACGAAGTGGAAGTTAACATCTTACAACTATGTGTTTGTTTGTTAACTTGTAAAACCCGAATTTTTGTTATTTAGAATTAACTAATTAGGTTCAATTATATAAATAACTATAAATAGATATACTGGTCATAACTCGATTCAGCATTTGTTTTAAACCTCATAATTCAATGTATAACTCAATTTCGTAAAGTTAGAATTAATTTTTACTCCTAATCTTTTATTTTTAAGGTAATAATAAAAGCCAATTAACTAATCATTAGCAAACATCCGTGCCTGTTTAAGAGAAACTGTTTTGTTTTAGAAGTGCAATTGAGTTTTGGAATGCCATTGTATTTTTTAATGCAATTGTATTTTTCAAATACAATTGTAGTATTGAAGTGCAATTGCTACTGCTGGATGACGGATAGACAGACGCAAAAACGCAATTGGGGGAATTAACTGGGAGTAGTTTCTGAGCTATTTAAATAAAATACTCAAAATTTACAACTTTACAAACTTACAAATTTACACCAATATTTCTATATTTTATTTAAATGTGAGAAGAGAAAATGCCAGTCCGCGTGCAATATTATCCAAGAGCGTCAGTTTTGCTTCCTGTATTAAATTGTAGAATATTAATTTAAAATGCAATTCTTGAATTTATTGGTAATTTCACATCTTACGCCTTCCATGTGGTAGAATCCACCAACTGTGCACTTCAATGCTGAAATAGATCGCAGTGATTTTTTAATACATTGGCCCTCAATTCTTTCTGTTTTTTTCTGATCCGGCATTTGAAAATTTGCTTTAAAGTGTTTGGAAATATTGAACACGTCGGACATCAATAGAGCACCTGCAGCTACCAACAGAACTAGATTGAATAAGTAGAAGCTAAAAATTGCAAGCACAATTGGGTCCAGAACATGACGAAGGCGAATGACAACATATGATGCATCAAATATTGCCATGACAATACATAGTTTCAAAACTGGCAGAAATATAGAACCAAAGACAATGTTGTGAAGCTTATTGAAAATTTGCAATGAGTGATAGAGTTGAATGCAATCAGCTGGAGTATGAGCAGCGTCATACGGCCACACCAAACTACAATTGTAAAAAAAAATTAGTAGTGAAGCTAATTCCGATTTTCAATATTACAAACATAATTTTATTTTTAGTAGTAAATGTACTAAGGTATTGTGGGTTTTAACTCAAATAGTAGTGGGAAGCAAATGCTAACAATAATTTGTACCTAGCACACGCACAGTATTCTTTGGTTGCCAAATAATATTTTGCCGACTACATTTTTGTCAAAATTTTGGAGTTGATACATTATGTTTTAATATTACCAAACTTTTCTTGTCCATGTCACCAAGGTAACAAGAGACGGAATAAAAGCTTTCATCAGAGTAACTACGTCACAAGTGCATGATATCCCAAAGTAGATTGTTAGTGCGCTATACATGGCAATAAAAAAGTATGTCCCAAAAAGACTGTAATTAATTACGTAACATTGAACCGTGACAAAAAATGTACATCCAGAAAAAGAAAAAACAAGGAAAGTGTAAATTCTCCCGCGTATGTCACTGTTCTCTTCCGTTGTGGAGTGTCCAGTACCTGCAATAAAAAAGAACTTGATAAGTTGCATAAACTTTTACATGATAACGCAAAGTTATATGTCAAGCAAAAATTGCAGTTTCTTACTTCCGATATGTTCAAACCCAAAAGTTGATAAATTGTTAATAAGTTGGACTAATTCTTTCTTCCGGAGCATTAAAGTCAAACGGGAAAATATTATAACAAAGCATGCTATTACAAGGAATGTAGCACTAACTTTTATTGTTATTGATTTGGATGTAAATACGTTTAAGGCACAAATGAACAAGTTAATGCAATCGATTGTCAATGATACCAATGCGATCAATTTGTTGCAGTATTGGTTTTTTGTTTTGTAAATCTTCAAGTCAGAAGAATATTCAAATTCGACTAGTTGCAACTTGTGCAGCACAACTACACATCTCCGCAAAACGTGTAGCTCCAAGTTGCTCAGCATTTTGATGGTAAATTAGCACTAACTATTTTGATGACATATTTTGCCAACAACTCACCAAAGAGTTTAGGAATAATTCATGTTTGCAAAAGGAAGGTTTTAATGCGTGTTTGCGAAGGGATTATGAATAGTAAATTTTAGAAAATTACGGTTCAATACCACTATTTGTTACAAAAAATAAAAACTAATATATGGTTGCATGCCTATAATTAGTCAACCGAAACTATAAATATTGAGCAAATATCTTAAAAACGTTGACGGGTTTGACTGTATTTTATTGTAATTAGCTTGCCTAATTTCTGCAGATAAATAATATTGTATCTGACTTTGGCAAAAAGCAATCAGGAAAAAAGACAAATGATGGCATGTTTTCATCCGACTTTTGGCAAAAACATATGTATTGAAATGAGGATCTTTGTCTGAATTCTCACATGGTTATTAGGAAACCAATCGCAAAATTTTCATTTTCCATATTTCTAGAGTGAATTAAATGGATGCCAAAATGGTTTTGAAAAAAAAAAACTCACAAGGCAACGAGGCGAGCCTGGACAATACACATGACACCATCACAAAATATGTTGTTAATAACTCAACATGGATTGCAAATGTAAAAAAAAAGAATTGGCTGCAGATATAATTATTTGTAACTTAAAAATGGATTTCAGATTGAAGCTAATCGTATTAATACAAAACTACAAACAATTCTGTATGTTTATAGGCTACGTTTAGAATTAAATTTGAAATACCCTACTCAAGGAAAATACATTTTACTTTATTATACATAAATTTTGCAAAGAAATTACTATTTAATCCAATACTTAATATATTAATATTTGTGACTAACTTACCCTGTTGGCATTTTGCATATCCAGTATTGCTACAAATCAGTATCATAATTTGTTCATTGAACCGAATCTCAAAGCAACAAATTCTATTTAAATCAAAACTTTAGTGTAACCCACTTAACATTAAAACAAAAGTTAGAGTAGGGTGTAGGGGAGTTTTTAGACCTCACAACTTGAGGTCGCAGACTCGGGAAATTGTCATTGGACTCGAGTCTCGAGTCTAGCCGAGTCCGCGTGCCCCAGACTCGAGTCCAGACTTGAGTCCGCTCCTAAACCTAACCTAATGGTAAAACTACATTAATTTAAGGATGAAGCACATTCCTTGTTTTATATTAGGAATTTACCCTGTAAAATTTTGCTAAAATCGACTAAAATCTAAAATACTGACGCTAAATGTGTAGCCTAACGTAATATATTATGACTGCACTAGTTGCATTGATCTTTGGCGTACTACATTATATGTGCATGCAAAGACCCGATGTTGTGACCCTCTGAGGTCAAATTTGAAATCATATTGCACAAAACTAGAGGTTACTTAATTTTTATCATAAGTTTTGACCACCTATAGTGATCAAAGTTAACCTCTTTAGGGTTAGGGTGGCAGAAATTTGGATTTAGCGTCAAAATTGCATGTATAAACTTTAATTTAATTAATTAAATTAAAGTTAAGTTAAAGTTAAAGTTAATTTAAATTTAACGGGGGATTTGATAACGTATACTTGCGAATATAATTTAAATTTATTAGTTAGATATTCATAACCCAATCTTAGACCAATTGCAAAAAAAAAAATAAGTCGTTACACGTTGGGTTCATACTTTTCTTTTGTAGAATTTAATCTTATTCGAACTTTAGCTCAGTGTAGAGTCACCATAATTTAATTGATGTATTTATTTGACAATTGGCAAATGCCCTAGTCAACAGGGGCTGAGTTTCTTGAGTTTTTGAATACTACATATTTGAATACTGGAGTTTCTGTAAGACTTACAAGGGATTTATTCCTGGTGCCGCGCGTGTTTGGATATGTCACCTATCCTCAACTTTAGTACTAGTTCCCTAACTAATATATTCGGATAAAACTGCGTGTAAAATTCATAAACAAATTTTTTACAAAAATTCAAAGTTTCGAAATTATAATTTTCCTCCTAAGGTCTCTCCTTGAAAACTTTGATTTTCACGGCTAAAACTTCATAAGAGTTTTGAAAATTAAAACGCAGGATATGTAGTTTAGATGCTGTGAATTCGGAGTCGACAGCTTAAATTCATCTAAAGTATGGCGTACATGAATAAACCTAACCAATTATAAAAAACAATAAAAAAAACAATGAAAATTAAATTAAATGTAAATGATTTTTTTGAAACTTTTCATTGAACCTTTTTTTGGAATTTCTTTTTCGAAAATATTACATGGAATCTGAATTTTATACCGATATACGCCTTTGACTCCAAGTTCACAGCAGCTCAAGAACGTATCCCTGAACTTCAATTTCCGGAAACTCTTATGGAGTTTTAGCCGTGAAAATCTAAGTTTTGAAGGGGGGACCTAAGGAAAATTATATTTTCGAAACTTTGAATTTTTGTAGAAAATCGGTTTATAAATTTTACACGCATTTTTATCCGAATATAATAGTTAGGGAACTAGTACTAAAGTTTAGGATAGGTGACATATCCAAACACGCGCGGCACCAGGAATAGTTTCTTTGTTAGTGCAGAAAGTATGATACTTCCTCCAGTCAAAGTTAAAGTAAAGGCTCTGAACTTTATGTCTTAAAAATGTCTAAAAACACAGAAGAATAAAATTGCATTGAATTTACTTGTCTACAACTTGTCCTAAGATGATTTCCAAGGTTGGCTGGAGGAAACGTCTCATATTTTGTCTCCGCAACAGTTTAGAACAATTTTTAAATCGTTTTTGAACAGCATTTTGCGCTCATCGAAAGCTTGCAAGTTGGTTGTTTCATGTTTCATATTTCAAGACGCTTTTGAAGGTATGATGTAACTATTTTAATGCCGCTTCTATTTGATTTTGTCTTAATAAATTCAGCTTTCAAAAATTTAGAGGGTCGTTTTTTCCTCTACAAATGAAACGTTTTTTGAGGGTGGTGCTCGTGCCATTTGATTTATGAGCTTTTAGAATGAATGATTTTGCAATCATTTATGCATTCATTATTTCTTGCTCCTTTTCTCTAGTTTTCTCCAGCAACCGACTCTTGGAGGCAGGTTCTGGAGAAATTGAAGGCTTGCATTTGTATTTAAACTTTTACCTATGCTCCCTGAACTCCGAATTCTACCCGTTTTAGCCTTAACCTCAACAGCTATAAATCAACTTCTCAATTAGCAACTTCTAAAATCGGAAACAGAAACAAAAATGAACATTTTTTTGCACACTGTTACCGCCAACGAGTCAAAGCGGGGCTTTCCGGGTAATTCTGGTTCGAAATCCAATTTTAAAATGAAACTTGTAATAAATTGAACCAGAATGGACAAAAATTGCACAGAAAATGAAGCTAAAAACAATACAAAAAATACAAGCCACACTTCGTTTCAACTGAGTGTTGCCTTTTGAGAATGGACTTTTTTGAAAATAGCTGTAAGTGGCTTTAAGCATTTTAAAATAAGAGAGGAAGCGTATTGAAAATTTTTGTTGTACACGGATATTTACAATGAAGTTGCAGCATTCTAATCATTATTTTTAATATATTTTTTAAAGAGTAACGACATTTTCTTGACCTTTGTCACTTATCAAATCGCATATAATGCCTATGATAATAAGACTTGGTCATCTGCTAACCAAACAATTTTAGATTTCATCTTTTCCCATCCTCTCATTTTTACTTAGCTCCTATATATAGAAAATTATAAATATAGGGAAACTGGGAAATCAACTTTTTCTTTACGCTTCTTCGTCTTTGCAAGTCTTACTTTCACTCCCCCGTTACTTTTTATAACAAAAGGCTTAACTATCGACTATCGAGATATGCCTAACCCTAAGGCCCCCATTTTTCTACTTTTGCTGTTTCAACCAACGGGGAAAAACTGGGGCAGGAGGACTTACGTCAACCGTAAAAACAACACCAAGCATCATTGAAACCAAAGGCCTCATGATCTCATAAGTCATTTGTTATAGGGCCTACTTAACTCTGCTGAAGGGCCCCCGCCCCTCGCAAATATTTTCGGTTTCACACCACTGAACGATCCTTTAAATAAGCAAGGGAATTAGGTTGTTTTAGAATAAGCAAATTTCAAATATTAAGTAAATTTAAGCCAAACGAGCCTGCTCTAGGCTAGGCGAAATTCAATTTTAATCTCTCAGCCATCCTCTCCTAGGACGGGTTATTTGGCTAGTCTGAACTATTTTTTAATTAATTTCAAATTAGATTTTTAATAAACTAATTCTAAATTTTAACTTAACCTCTTTAGGTGCAAAGATTCAAAACAAATGATAAAATTTTTGACTCCGCTAAAATCATACTCAAGAATGGTCAAGCGTTTTTAACTACAATTTGTAAAATTTTGTGCCCAAATGCATAAAAAAATGTGCACAGCGGTTCTCAATGTTTGACAATTGTTTGACAAAAGTTTAAAACGGAGCGAAAAGTACCGTTCACGTACAATACTAAAAGTTTGTTTTAAAAAGTCAATTTTAAGTTAGTCCAAATTAGTAGGACTTGGTTTTCCCAAACAACATTTTGCCAAATATGAACAATGTCGCACTTTTTCTGAAAAAAAAAAATTAGCTCAATAAATCGCATCAGCATTCCTTTTCTTAAAAAATAAACGTGTAAGTAACAGAAAGTGATAAATTGACAAATTAGCTAAAGTTTCAAGTGCATCTTTTTTTACTTGTAGCTACGACACCGGTTCGAATCATGGTTCCGTCATTTTTTTTAACTAAGTAATTAATAAATTAAAAAAACCGACTCACACATTCGCTTACAAATCACAATGTTTACAAAAACAGGTATTGTTCAACGTCAATTAATTAGAATATTGTTGTATGGTGGGGATTTTAAAAAACAGGAGTTTCATTATATGCAGCATCTTGCAATTCTCTTTGTGCATACCCAGTGCTTGCTGGAAATGGTCTGCGTGCGGTTCATAAAACGTATACGTAAAATTGTAAACAAAGAGTGGAAAAAGACTCCCTTGACACGACCACCTATTCCAAACTTTGTTGTAAATTTCACTGTACAAGAGTGAATATAAAAGAATGTTTTCTAATTTTCAACATTTGGAAGCTTAAGAGCACATAAGAAACTTTTAGAAAACGTCTTCCCAACTTTTCGAAAGTAAGCTTTCTAAAACAATAAAAGTAGAAAAACTCGTAAAGATATAATTTAGAAGCAGTTGCTTCCTACTAAATGAATCCGTGAAAACTACCCAAACTTTTGTGATTGCCTTGAATCGGCCTTAGGGGGACATTTTTAGAAGAAAAAAATTCTTAAAATAAATTATAGAACAGGTTGCAGTTGACAAAGAGAAGTGTCCTGTGGACTCGAGGTAAATCGCCGCTAATTTCTAGAAGCGCACAACTTAAATTTTCTAGACAATGTTTTGAGAGCAACGTTTTCGGAAGAGCGGGGCAACACTCATTTCACTTCCGAGAAGGTTCACAAAGTAAATTCAGAAGATTTAATTTTTGTTCATATTTATGTTTTTAAAAATATTTTAATAAATTGTGACGCCAATTTTTTAGAATTTTCTAGAATTTTCTGACTTCAAGTTGATTTTCCAAAAGGTAAACGCAAAAACTAAATTTTATCTATTTTAGGCATTTTTTATGTTAATTCGAAATTATATCAAAACAAGAAAATATTTCTTTTGGGTTTTTTTTTGCAAGAAAAAATTCTCTTTGCGTTATTAACTCGTTTTATAAAATCTACTGTTTGTGAAAACTCGCTTTAACTTCAAACAAATTTTTGTAGTCAAATTTTTTACCAAAAAAATTTATTATTATAATTCTTAAATTATTCAATTTTCAATAATGCTTTTTATTCCATTACTTTCTGTTCCTTACAAGCCAACTAAAACAACTTTCTTAAATTTTGCTAAGGCGAAACGCAAATCAATGGCACAAATGGAATAAAAAAAATCACATTGGAACAAAAATGTATTCAAAAATGAAAGTACAAAAAATCAGCAAAATTGAAGCAATACCACTGGAAATAAGCAAGTAAGAGAAAAGTAACAAATGTCGCGGTTTTTAAAGTCCTGTCAGCATCAAGCCTGACTTGATGACTTCATTACGTTTGAAATTACGCTATTTTTTTGGCTATATGTTGCAAAAATATTAAAACCTCGCTATTGGTTCTTTTGATTTGAATAGGCGTTGTATGTAATTCGATTTGATTAAGTTAAACTTGTATCGGTTTTGTTCGTAACAGGTCTAAAAGATGGCCCACATTTTATTAACCTCTTTTGAAAGGCTTTGTACATAACTGATATAGAAACATATCGCTTTTTCTTCTAATGTGAACTTAACCCACGCTCACGCTTCCCAAATTTTTGTACGCGCCATTGCGGTATCTAAAAATAGCACAAACTTCACTAGGAAGACTTCTTGAAACTTCGCCTACTTTTGAAAGGCTCGGTACATTACTTTTATAACATAATTTTCTTTATGGTATAACTTGATAAGGTAATTGTTATCCAAATTATCGAAATATTTAATTTTTGGCTGAGGAAGTTGTTATAATTGACAATTTCACACAAAATCCAAGTTTCCCCCGAGAAGTTGGCAAAGGGGTAAGCGAAATGCTTTCACTTTTTCACAGGGCAGCTTAGATTTTTCTCCTTTTTGTTCGATTTGGTTTTGTTACATTTTTTGCCAAACTGATTTTACATATAGCAGCTTAATTCACTTTTTTTTAGTCAGAATTAGTTTTTTAAGCACACACGATACTAAACGTTTGATATACCGTGCGTTTCACCAGAAACTGAACACTCCAAAATAAACAATTTATTTATTTTGCTCAACTATGAGGGGATCTTGAGGCAAAAGTAGTTGTATAATCTAAGGTGAATCGTTGGCAACGGTAAGAAAATGAAATTTACAACAAATCCCGCTTCATACAATTAGCTGTTGGCCATAGTAACAAAATGAGGTGTTCAGTTTCTGGTAAAACGCACGGTACATAAAGTGTGTTAATTTTGTTTAGGTTTCAGTGTCTTAAAAAACTAGAACTTTGTAGAGTTGCTAATTTAGAAGTTGATTTATGGTTGTTGAGGTTTAGGCTAAAGCAGTCGGTTTGCGGGCAGATTTCTGAACCCAGCATATGTTAAAGTTGAAATACAAATGGAAGTTTCACTTTCTCTAGGAGTCGGTTGCTGGAGAAAGCTGGAGAAAGGAGGCAAGATTAGATCACGAAATACTTCATTCTAAGCTCATAAATCCAATGGCACGAGCACGACGCTAAAAAATTTCGCATTTTTTTTTAAAGAAAATCTACATTTTAAGACACAGGATTAAGCAAGTTAAACATTCAATCACAGCTTTCATAAAAAATGTGTCCAGAGCTCATGCACCCACATGTTTTGTCACGCATTTATAAAGCTAAATTGTGATTCGTTGTACTATTTATGCTGCAATAAACAATTAAAAATGTGAAACAAAATACATTTTGTTGTAAAGAAAAAAATACTAGAATCGTAAAGCTCTGAAACGAAATAACGTAATCCATGTAACGAAGTTATCTTTGCTTTTAAGTGAAGTCCGAGGAAACAGATGTGTCGAAACAATTCTGTAGATTTTTTTGCGGGAAAATTTGAATGACGTTTAACTATACGTTTTATAAACGAACTTACTCCAGTGCGAGTGGAACATGCGTTTTGAAGTAACAAATGTTTTCCAGCAGACAGATTTGCAATTCTGACTTTTTTCAGCTTTACGGCGCTTCAATTTTCAGCGTCCAAATTTCTGTTCATTTCTGTATTCACCATTAGAAACTTCATGAGTAATTTCAAGGAGTAAATCAAATTAGTAAAAAAAGTGAAATTTGTGCTCTGGAGAAAGCTGCTTTTACAAAAAGTGTAAAAACAGAGTAAGTTTTCGGTGAAAGTTTTAGGTTTCTGGTGAAACTCTTCAGATTTAGGTTAAGTAAAGTAAGCTTCTGTAGAAAGTATCATTGACAGTTTATCGTATGAGAGGTTATGAAAGGTATGAAAGGTTATCATATGAAAGTTTTTTTTTTTTTTGAAGATGAAGCCCTTGTCATTTAGGTTGGGGCGACGTTGAAGATGAAGAATTTCTTGGCTTTAGAATTTGATGGATGTTAGACTCCCGAGAAAATACAAAAATTCCTCTTCATTATTTCTTGAGCATCGTGTGTCGCCGAGAACAAAAAAAATTTGCTGTCTGAGCCAGTGAAAGCAGAGAAAGAAGAGTCTTGCTCCGCCGTTGCTAGGCTCTTTCAAATGAAGAAAATTTTATGGTGGTGGTTTTCTCTGGCACATTTACGGTTCCCAAGGGGGACGCGGAGCACATCTCATGGCATGACAACACTGCGCAAGAGTAATTTTCGTCAATTGCTGTCTTCCAACATTTCATAGTTGCGGCGTAATTAAGCATTCTTAGTTAAAAAAAATATTTTACCATTTTCTTTTTTAAACCAGTTTCTTTTGTAATTTATGCGGTTTGTAGTTGGCGGTGGTGGCCTAGTGGTTGGAGCTTCAATCTCTCTCCACTAGCCATCATGAGAACGGGGGTTCAAATCC